>JAVKOQ010000170.1:67500-112500 GCA_031835245.1 Balamuthia mandrillaris | reverse complement strand
AAGAGAGAGAGAGAGAGAGAGAGAGAGGAGCGGAAAGATGTTAGATCCCAGTGAAAGAAATAAAGAAAAGAATGAAGAGGTACATTTAACGTTGTAAACAGGATCATAAGCGACTCTAACATCGGCATGAGATACCATAATCACAACGAAGGCGGAAAACGATAACAAACTAGTTGAAATGAATGTGAGAAATACATAAGCGAACAATGAACAGAGATGAAGAAGGAAAGAGAGTTCATACACAGCAACCGCAGTAAGCACAATAACAGATGTTTGTTGGCAGAAGAAAGGTCCTCTGTTTTTCACGCATAGACATCTGCTAAACACGACGACCTCCTCGTCCACTCGCTCCGCTTCCATTCTTCCTTGCTTCTGCTGACCCTTAAAGCCTCTCAACTGCTCTAATATTCTTCTTCTCCTGTTCTTGTTCTTCTTTGGCTCCTTCTTCATTTTCTTCTGTATCAACATTCTGTCATCATCCTCTGCTTCATCATCATCATCCCCATCCAAATAGACAACGTATTCGTCTTCATAGTTGTGTGTTTGTCGCTTGGGGGAGCAAGGACAACACCGACAGCAACGAATGCAGTGACACCAACTGAACGTGAACAGATAAGCCACTAAACCGATAAAGACCAACAGCGTTACAATAATACCCGGTAATGATAGTGATACCATTGACTGAGTGGTTTTATTTTGTTTGGTGGCAACAAAAGGAAGAGAACAGTCAGTTTAAGGGAGAAAAAGAGGGAAGGAGTACAAACTTGTATGTAATCACCGGACTCAAGGTCAAACTCGTTGGAGACCTTTTCGAATTTGAGGTTGTAACGTGGTAGAGAATGCAAGTTCTCTATAAAGTTGTCTCCCTCTCCGGCTTGAAACGCTCCAACTATTTTGTGGAAAAACAAAGAAAGTTAAAAATAAAAAAGACCGAAAGAAAATGAGAGAAAGAGAGAACATTAACCGTTGTTTGCAAAGAGGGTTGCGAGTAATGCAGTGGCGCAAAAGTACATAGCACACCTCTTTGTGCCATACATTTTCCCACCGTTTTTGCCAACAAATAATGAGGGCTGTGAGCACAGAAACTCCCAAAGAAAGCAGAGCTTCTTCCTCCTCTTCCTCGTGCCTCCGCTCCCACGAGAATTTTCGTGCTGTTTCCTTTTTCCAAATTGATCAGATGTATATTAACTATTATTTCCGTCCAATCAGAAATCGCCATTTTTATGAAATTTTTCTTTAAATGGAATGTGTCGATTCGTTCAATAATAAAAAAAGTGTTGCATCGTGTTTTTTTTGGTCTTCTCCACTTACAAAGCAAGGAGAGCAGCAAAAGACGAGGACAGCGTGTCACTCGCTTGTTGGGCCTTGAACAGATACAGCTCCGCTTGGTCGTGGAGAGCGGGCTCGTCCATTTGTTGATAGACCTGCGCCAGGGCTTGCAAGTAAGGCGCTGTCAGCGGGTGCAACTCTCCAAAGATGAGCTCTGAGAGGCTCAACGCTTCTTTGTAATACTGTGCTGCCTTTTCATACTGTTTATCTTCTCTATACCTTTATTTTAAAAAACAGAAAACTTATGTCAGCATCTTCACACAAAGAACAAAAGAAAGCAAGAAAGAAACAACAAGAAAGAGAGCAAGAAAGAAACGTACAAATCGGCCAAGCATATGTGAGCAGCCAGCAACAAAGGTGACCTCGCTCCCAAATGCCACTCCACCACCAGCTTGCAATTCTCATAGCAGAGCAAGACCTCCCTCCACAACTGCTTTTGCTCACCCAGCGACTTGAAGTAGAACGTCCTCATCAGAAGGCGATATACGTTGGAGGTCTCCGCGCAAAACACTTTTCTGACAACGCCCAAAGCAGCCGCACCGCATTGAAGGGCGTGTTCCTCTGCCTTCGTTGAATTGCTGTGGTCGTGGCGTCGTTTAAGATGAAGAGCGGCCAGACGAGTGAGCAAACGAGCTGCTTTGTCGTTGAGAAGACCTTCTGCTGCGGCATGCAACGCTAACTGATGCGTTCGTTTTTCCATTTCATCCTCTTCCTGTTCTATCTCATCTTTTTTGTTGGAGGAGGAAGAAGGAAGTGAAGGCATAGGAGTGTTGTATGAGAGGCCAGCACGAAACTTGCGGAACTTGTGAAAGGGAATGGGGTTGTGGTTGGCCGTATCGAAAGGATAGGTAGGATCGTCCTCAAAATCAACGCCGCAGTGATGCTGCATGCTAAGGAATAGCATTCGGATCACGTTGAGAGGAGGCACCATCATTGCCATCGTTTTATTTTCTCCTTGCCCACCTTGTTTAGTGCATAAAAAGATGGTCAGTTCTGTGTTTCTTCTTGCTTATTCCTTTCTCTTCCTTTCCTTTTCTCCCAAAAACAACCAACCAACCAACAAACAAAAACAAACCTATGCGTGCAAGAAGCAGGTCGAAGTGGAACTTGTCCTTAACCTCCATCCTCAACGTCTGGGTCCAATAGTTCTGGCTCTCTTTGCCACGCCCCAATACCAGGTTGAAGTACTTGACGGTGGTCCACTGCAGCTCCTTCTCCACTCCCGCAATCGCCTCTCGAGCCTTTCTTTCTATGTTGTTCTTTGTCGCATCTGCCTTTCCTTCCTCGTTCTTCATCAAAACCGGGAGTTGATGTTGCTCGGAAGGAAGAGAGGCAAGGGCAGAAGACTGCAAGCTTTCGTATTTGCTCCTGCGGGTGACTTGCCTCCACTTTTGCTTCAGGATGTGTTTGCAGGTTCGAGCCACCATTTCCACCACCAAAAACTGTCTAACATGCAAAAACGGATCGCAACTCGCAAAAGATAAAGTCGATGAGGAAGAAGTAAACAAAGTCGATGCAACAGAAGGAGACAACATCGGATGAGCGGCCAGAAGAGGTAGATAGCGAACGTTGATGCCGCACTCATGAAGTTGTTGCGTAAAAGTCTCACTGCTGGTCGGAATGATCTCCAATGAACAGAGCTTAGCCACGAAGGCTGGAATGACATTTTCCTTCAAGTAGGTCGAAGCCTGAACGATGCGCTCCTGATGCTTTTGGTACTCCATTATGATGTCCACTTTTTTTTCGTCTCCTAAAGCCCCGCGAAAGCCGCCGATTTCTTTCTCTTGAAAGGCATCCGCTGAAAGAGGAGCAAAGCAAGGTTCGTCTCGTTCTATTTGTTGATGATGTCGAGAGAGAAGAAATTCAGGACGAAAGAAGGCGAGTTGTTGAGAAGACGCGATATCAAATGAGGAAGAGAATGTGGAGCGTGGAGCAGCGTTAGAGAGAGCAGGAAAACAGGATAAGGAGAGACGCGCCTCCGAGGAAGAAGCAGAAGCTGATGAAGGAGTGGCAGAGAGAGGAGGAACAGGAAGCTTATGAGTTGAAGGAGAGAAAGTAGAGGAAGCAGTTGAAGAGCGAAGAGCGAGGGAAGGATCGGGTGGAAACAGGCGAGCCAAGTTAAGTACGTAGAATCTATTGTCCTCTTTGCTTTGATGAACTGTGATGAAGGATGACGTTGCTATTTTCAGGATTTTGCCTTCACTATAGTAAATCGTATCTAGTACGTTTAAAGTCAAGGAAGAAAAGAAAAAAAAGAACAAGAAATGAGAGAGAAAGAAAGAAAGAGGAAAAAGGATACGAGGCATCAAAGGAATCGTTTTGCCGACTTCTTCCAACTTTTCTCTCACGAGTGGATGATCGTCCTTGAACTGCGTCTCAGAGAGTTGGCCATAGACCAAAGTCTGCTGGGAGAGACTAGGCAACACCGCCATTACGACCACGCGGAAGCCTTTATAGTCCACTATACATGTCAACGCCGTGTGTAGTCCTGATGCAGCTGCTCTTTGAAACGCCATGTTACCCTTCAGCTCCTTTTGTTTATTTGCAAACGGAGAAAAGAGCAAGTCAACAACAACGACAACTAAGGAAGGAAGAATACCAGGGGAAGAAACAGAGTATATATGGTGAACAAACCTGAGCAGCAAGTTTCATGGCGTCCATTTCATCTTTTCTGCACTCGCAAAGAGCTCCGCTGATAAACACAAAGAGGCCGTGGTGACTGTACAATTCGCCTTCCATCGGAGCAAAGGTCTTCAATGAGGGCAATAAGTGAATCTCATCCACTATTGTCTTGCTAACATACTTTGCTGCATCCAGAAACTTGTTGAGGAACTTGAAGAGAGCAATCTGCTTCTCTTTCACAGCTCGCTTCAAAACGATCTCTTGCTGCTTTGTCATCGCCGAGTCTTCATGCGTTTGAAGTTCTTTGCCTTTGTTGTTGCCTTTGTTATAGTTTTTGCCTAGTTTCTCTTGGACCTCTTTCTCGACTTGTCTCAAGTCCGAAACCAGTTGCTGATACTTCTCATTCCAATCATCTGCAAAGAGAACAAAAGCACAGATGAGAGGAGAGAGAGAGAGAGAGAGAGAGAGAGAGAGAGAGAGAGAGAGAGGAAGAACGGACCTTCATTTTGGTCATAAGCAGGTTCGCCGGGATGCACTACCTGGGAAAAAGATATCTTTCTTTTGCAAGTCCTTTTTTTTTGAAGAAGAAAAGAACGGCGTAGAATGAGCAACTCAGAAGGCCAAAGAACGAAGAAGACTTACTTTTTGGGAGAGAGATCAGGAGCGGCCAAGCGACGAAGAGTGCTCTCAAGAATAAGAGGAGAGTTGCCAGTCGCTGCACTGGGGCTGTTCCAAAACTCGTTAAGGTCCTTCACAGTGCGCGTTCTTCCCTTTCCTCCGGACATGTGCTGTTGATTGCCGTTCATTGGCGAAGTTGTGGGTGGTGTCCTTGGAGAAGCAACATTCGCCGACGATCTCACGGCCGCAAGTTGCTGAACCATTGAAGGTGGGGCTGGCCGAGGAGGTGGAGTACGAAAGCCTCCTTCTGCACCACCTACAACGGCATTCATCTTTTTCTGCTTCTCCACGCAGTTAACCACTGTAGTGGTTGGCGAAGGGCGAGCCGAGAGAAGACGAGACGGAGCAGGAGGTGGAGTGAATGCTCCAGAAGTAGGAGTAGCACCACCACGACCTTGTTTCATGGGAGATGCTTTTGGTGATTGTCGTTGCTGCTTTGGCTGAGGAGTGCGGGGATGAGGACGAGGAGGCTGTTGTTTACGAGTAGGGGGAATGGGAGACTTCACTGCTGCTGCTGTCTTGCCCACAACAAGAGGCGATCCTCGAGCCCTGTATCCCGTCGCTTGTTCCTTGGTTGCCTGCTTATTGTTCTTCTTGTTGTGGTTGTGGTGGAGAGGGGTAGAAGGAGCGGAAGAAGAAGCTGAAGAAGAGGCAGGAAACGGGCCAGGCACGGGACGCGAGCACTTGACCACCGTGGTGACGACATTGTCAGGGATGAAGAGGTGCTTCTTGTTTCTGTTCTGAATGGCTCTCATCCAAGCCTCGCTCTCCTCCACCGGAGAGTTGCCACACGGAGCAAAGTAATAGAGGTCTTCCTTCTTCTTGTTCTTGTTCTTATGTGGATGAACAATCATCACCGGGGAGAGGCAAGCAGTGATGGCCTGCTGCTCTTTCTTCCTCTTCTGTTGGGCTGGGGAGGGCGAGGAAGGAGGAGGCACTTGCCCCGAGCGAAAGACTTGCACGGAGAAGATGTTTTGCTTGCGCAACTCGTTGTTGTTGTTGGTTTTGGGCGTTTTGTTTTCTTGGTTGGGGCGAAAGCAACGAGCGGCTTTGAGAGGGATGTGGAAGGAGCTCTTCATGTGCAGGGCCGGAGGGGCGTAGATCGAGACGCTCATGTGGCTCGGGTAGAGCACCACGTAGGCCTTTTGCCAACCGCTTTTCTTCCTGTTCTTCTGCAACTGTTGCTCTTCTTCTTTTCCACCGCCATCAACCTCCGCGGCAGCCTCTTTGTCTTTGTCTTTCTCTTCGTCTGGAGGAGAAGGCTGCGGAGGAAGGGAGCTCCTGCCGTGGGCCACTTTCTTCTCGTCCTTCTTGCTCTTGCGTTTCTTGAAGAAGAGGTGGCCTTCCTTGAGGATGTCCCCGTTGGTGTCCGTCAAGACCTTTGCAAAGAGCGGGTCGTCCGGCGTGATCACGCCTTCCTTGAGAAGCTCTTCAAAGGTACTGCTTTGCAGCACCGTCATTTCTTTTTTCTTTTCAAAGCTTTCCTTCCCTTGCCTTTCTATATCCTCTTTCTCTGTGGGTGATTTGGTGATCCGAAGAAAAAAAAAAATACTGTGTTGGTCGTTTGCTGCACCGTCAAATAAACAAACTGCAAACAGCACCAAAAAAAAAAGGGGAGGGGGAGAGAAAGAGAGAGGGAGAGAGAGAGAAGTTTGCTTGCGGAGTGTCAACCCTCCCCTTATCGTTCTATCTCACCAAAAAATATTGAGAGTGTGTAACGGTTCATTTTCCCGCCTTTTTTTTCCTACGCATTCTATCGTGTCGACATGATCCCGCGATGCGAAGCTCGAATTTTTCCGGACATGGTGGTGGCTAGCCAAGCGGAGGAGGAAGAAGAAGAGGGAGCAGGAGAGGGCTATTCTTTCTGGTTGGCTATTCCATTCCTTGGGAAGAAGGTGGGCTCTTAAAAGGTTATTTCTTCCAAGGGAATGGTTCTTCCCTACATGACTTCCAAACAACATTTCCTTTTCTCTCTTTATTTTGTTTTGAGAAGTGAGCAACGGAAGGAGAGGAGCGGAGAGGAGCACGAAAAGGGTTGTGAGCCATCTGGAGCAAAAAAAAAAAAAGAGGAATAGGGAGAGACAAACAAGAGGAGGCGCACAGTCTTGCACAATGGCAAATACAAGAATCGTTGTTAACTAAGTTGGGAAGGGAGTTGTTGGTCGGCGATGGAGCGGTAGATGTCTGGCACTGAAACGGTATGCAGCCCCAAGCCCATGAACTGGTTGAAGAACTTTTGTCCCTCGGCCTTGAGTTTCATGCAACCATACAAGTTCAGCTCTTTCAACGTGGAAAGTTCTTTCAGCGGCAGCACTGGACCAAGAAATAAGGGTTACATCAGTTACAACCCAAAAAAGAAATGAGAAGCAGTTTGTTTACCTCCGTTGTCTGAGATAACATGGCACTTGCTGTGAACGAAGAAACATCAGAAGGAGTAAAAGAACGAAGGAAGGCTGAAGAAAGAACAAAAAGAAAGCGAAGCTTCAACAAAATCAAAGCTATGTACCTCAAGTCCAGAGAGGTGAGTCGAGACAAAGATCGAAGAAGCGTGAGGCCTTCATCCGTGACAAAGGACTCGGACAAGTTCAGCCTCTGCAAGCCTGAAAGAGAGCGACAGATGGCCGCAACAGAGCGATCGCTGAGGTCTCCCGTTTTGCCAACGTTCAAAGAATGGAGTCGGCCACAACCAGCAGCAATAGCTTCAATTCCTTCATCCGTTATATCGCTTTTTGGAGAGGGAGAGGAGAGAGCGAGAACAAAAAAGAGAGGGATTAAGAGCAATAGGAGAGGAAAAACAATCATCTAACAGGAAATACAAACCTGAGGTCCAATAATTGAAGATCGTTCAGTTGGGAGAGTGCACTTATGTGCTTGGCTCCTTCGTCAGATATCTGTATCCACAAAATGTTACACAGAATGAATATCAGGGAGAAGAAGCGGAAGGAAGGCGAAGGAATGCATACCTTCCAACAATAGGAAAGGTGTAAAATACGCAAGTTAGGAAGACCCTCTGCTATGTATTTCATGCCAACATCAGACACTTTGCTGCATCCGCTCAACAACAGGGCTCTCATCTGGCGGCAGCCCGTGCTGATATGTCTCAATCCCTCATCTCCAACTCCCAAACAGAACCTGTTGGATGGATTCTGTTCGCTTTAGTTCACTTCCATAGAAAAATGAGAGAAGGAAAAGACAAGAAAAACGCGAATAGGTGACATACGTGAGGTCGAGAAAGCGAAGTTGAGACAAACGAGAGAGCGCAACCAAAGCTTCGTCATCGATCAGTTTATAACCAGATACTCGTAACTCCAACAACGAGCTCCCTGTGTCCTCCTCCTCCTCTTCCTGACGTTCTGCCCTGCAACAAAGCATCCACCATCGCCCTTATTCCAGATGAAGTAACGTCTACGCGGAAGATAGGTTGCAGTGAGCACAAAGAGAAAGAGGAACGAAGAATGAGGAATGAAGACGAGAAGAATGAAGAGTGGAGAATGGACCATTCCTTAAAGCAAGAAAGAAGTAAAAAAGAAGAAAGAAGAGAGCAAGAAGCAAAGAAGAAGAACATACTAGTCATCAACAGGCTTTCGTTGTGTAGCTGCGGGAACGTGATGTCATCCGAGCGAGACACCTCCAAGCGCGTCAGGTGGGGGCAACGCCGAACCACTTGCACCAGCCGCTGGTCATCCACCTTCCAACGAAGCGGGGCCAGTTCCAAGCGGGAGAGGCCCCTTCCCACCATCTCGTGCCAACTCTTGGAGACCAGGCTGACGGCCCACAGCAGCGTCTCCGCCGGCAAGAACGACATGAGGTGGCATTGCAGCTCCTGCGGCAATGCCGTTATTTGATGTTCGCTCATCTTCGCTTCTCCTTGGTATTCACACAATGCGGTCTTTGTTGTTAACTTTGGAAAAATAAAAGAGAATGAACAGAAAGAAAAAAAACCTTCCGTCAAAGAGAGAACAAGAGAGAAACGGCGGGGTTTCACGGAAGAGCGCGGCAAAAGCCTTTCTTCTGCGTAAGCTTTCTGTCTTCGGTGTCGACCCTATTATCGGGTTGGTCGTTTGATTTTTGATCTCATCTTAATTCAAAGGTATTGGTCGTTTGATTTTTCACACATTGTGCTGATTGGTTGTTTGATTTTATGTCTTAGACAAAAGAAAGAAAGAAGAGACCAACAGCAGAACGAATGAGCAAAGAGAACGCGGAGCTACCCACGGGGCAGCGGCTGCAACAAACGAAACAACCGATGGATGACGAAGACCTTTTTTTGTCCCCAACCCCAAGGAGAAGAGCCAACGGGGGAAGATCCCTCACCTCCAGAAGAAAAGCACGGCCAAGAAGCAACACCTTTGCTGCTCCTTCCTCTTCCTCGACCACAACGACCCCAACGGCGGAGCCCTCTGGCTCCAAAGCAAAGAGAGGTTCTAGCAGAGAGAGAGGAGGAGGTGGAGGGGCAAAGACGACAACAGAATCGGGCAAACAAAGTCTTGGGATTAAGATGGAAGAACAAGAGGACTTGTTGTGGCGGAAGCAAAATGAAAATCAGGAGGAGGACGAAGGAACAAAAACGACGACGACGACGACGAGGATGGAGAGAGGTGAAGGGACTTTAGCCAATAAGAGTGTCGTAAGAACAAATGTTATCATCATTTGCTGCCTTGCCTTGCTCATTGCTTCAGCTTTTGTTGTTCTGAAACAAAAGTCCACAGGTCCGCTTTTCTCCTTCCTTCTTCCTTCTTGTTTTTCTTCTTCTTCTTCTTCTTCTTCTTCTTCTTCTTCTTCTTCTTCTTCTCTTTCTCCTCCTTCCTTCATCCTTCTCTTCTTCCTTACTTCCTTCTCCTTTTACTCCTTTCGTTTCGCTTTTGTTGAACAATGACTCTAGAAAAGGGACCGTATGCATGTCCGGTTCCCGATGCGCAGTGGGTTGACACTCTCGAAGAACTGCTCATTGCTTCATCTGCTCACAATGACAACAGCAAAGACAACCTGCAAGAACTTATCGACGTAATGCACCGCGAAAGCATGAAAGATGGCTTTACCTCGTTCTCCTCTTCGTCAGGCAAACCTCTCAGCCTTATCTTCTCCAGCAGCGATTCTCCTTTCATGTGGCACGTCGTTCATCAAATCGCTAAAGCTCGTTTTCCATCTTCCGCTTCTTCCTTTTCGTCTCCTTCTTCGGCACATCAACAACAACAACAAGTAGAAAAAGGAGAGGGATTCGTGTTGCTAGACCAAGCAACCAGAGAGGAAATGAGCCAACGGGTAATGCAAGTTCTTCAACAATGCCCTTATGCACTTTTCGTCATCGACGTTGATAACTACAGCAACAAGGAAGATCAAAGAGTGATAGAGTTTTTGGGCGCTTTGTTCGACGATACGTTACCAACCATCATGCAGGACGAAAAACAAAACGGATGGAACAACCACGAGAAGATGCACGATGCGAGTCGCTCTATTTTTGTGCTGTTATCGAGCTTTGGACAAAAGGAGCTCAAAGGAGGAGAAGCGAAAGAGGACGCGAAAGTGGTGGTACGGGAGGCTATGAAGGAACGGTGGGCTCATCGGTTTATACATCGTATCAGCCAAGTCTTCATCTTTTGATTTCTTTTACTAGCTCTCTTTCTTCCTTCTTCTTCGTCTTGCTTGTTCTCTCCTCCTTCACTTTTGTTTTGTATATAATATTTATAACAAAAAGAGCTATTTAAAACAAAAGAAGAGAAGAGCAACCTATTTCATAGAATGATGACTTGGCTTATCGTTTGAACAACGGCAAGACCCCATTCCCTCTCCGCGGCGACTCTCACCACTCGCTCCATCTCCTCCTTCTTCTCTCCTCCTGCCATCGACAACTCCTCTTGCCCAACGCTCGACAACAGCACCAGGATGACATCTCTCATTATCTTCTTTCTCTTCACCATAGTCTTCTTCTTGGTCTGCTGTTCTACCTCGTCGACATCTTCTCCCTCAAACAATGTTGTCACCATCTCGTTTAGACTCTTTGGTGTGGTCGTGTTGTTGTTGTTGTTGTTGGTGGTGGTGGTGGTGGTGGTGTAAAGGTTGTCAACGTCCACCACAAAGAGAGCATAAGGACACTTTTGAAGGGCTTGGCTGATCTCCTCTCGTCCCATTTCGTTGAGAAGAACCGCCCATCCTTCTTCTTGTTCTCCTTTTTGTTCTTTATGTTGGGAGAGAAGAAGGGGAACCGAGGAGAAAGAAGTGGAGGGGAAACGTGCTTTAGCGATTTGTTGCACGACGTGCCACATGTACGGCGCGTCTCGGGAAGAGAAGAGAAGAGTAAAAGGTTTGTTGGCAACAGAGGAAGAGGATGAGGAACGAGACAGGGATTCCTCTCGAGTCTGTAAGGCGTCGAGAAGGGCTTGAAGGTTGGAATGATTGTTGTCGGCTTTGGGTTGTAAAGGAGAAGAGAGGAGGTGGTTCTTGAGCTCGGTGACCCAATGGGCTGTTGGTTTTGGGCAGGTGAGTTGGTTCGGTGAAGCTTTATCTGTACCAAGCGTGAAAGCAGAGAGAAGAGAGAAGAGAGAAGAGAGAAGAGAGAAGAGAGAAGTGAGAAGTGAGAACATGAGAAGCAGAGAAAATGTTCCCTGATTAGCAAAGAACGAGTTGAGAAAAGATGCAAGAGAGAGAGAGAGAGAGAGAGAGAGAGAGAGAGAGAGAACAAGAACCGTTTAGCAGACTTTCAGGGATAAGCAAGGAAGAGAAGACCGCAAACACCACGAACAAAAACAAATAGCAGTTTCGAGCGGTGTTATCAGGGGGCGGCTTCTTCTTGCTGCTCTGCTTCAACAACGGCTCCAGCGCCGGGGTGCAGTCCTCTTTGAGCTTGGAGGAGGCGACAGAGGTTATCTCGCTGGGTCCAGTGCCCGAGAGGGTGTTTCTTCTCGGGCGGGTGCTCGTGGGCAGCACAAAGTGCTTGCCCGTGAGCGCGCGGCGCAGCTCCCCCCTGGTGCGAGGGGAGAAGGCCACGTCCTCGTCGAACCTGAACGTCCTTCCGTGGAGCGGCGACTTTGGCCCCCCGGTCCCTTGGCCTTCATTCCCTTGGCGCGCGGCTCGTTCTTCCTCCGTCGACGTTTGCGGCCAACGTTGTTCCCCTCCCTCCAGCCGCCCCGTGGCCGCCGCTGTCTCCTCTTCCATTACCGCTGGCAACCCGCTTTTTTTTTTTGGTTTGTTTCAAATAGCGGTATGTTTTTTTTGTATTTCTTACGTTGCTTAGGTTATTTATTACGAGATTAGGAAAAAGTAGTATAACGTTTCGTTGGAATTGCGGCAGATTCAAAGAAAGCGGAGGCCTCCGATTGGTCGCCGGGCAGGCCGGTGAGGTCGCCCTCTACCACGTCAGCACTTGAAGATCAGGAATAGATGATACACGTCATTATTTTTGTGGACATTATGGTTCCTGTCGACACAATAATTATTTTTATTATTTTTGTTTGATAGCGCAGAAAAACAAAAAGAGGGGAGAGAGAGATCAAACAAAAAAAGACGAGAGAGTCGTGTGTGGCGCTCATTCGAATTCGATTTTCGATCGACACACACCTACGCGCAAAAAAAAAAAAATCATAAAATAATAAAGATGGCAGTGTCGCGGCATAACGGGGCTGTGAGCGCCTCTTCCTCCTTCACCTCCGCAAAGACGGCAGCAAGAAGGTTCCTCGGCCTCTCCTCGCTGCTACTCTTTTCCTTTTGCCTTTTGTTTCTCTCCCTGTTGGAGGTCAGCGAGGGCGTGCATCTCTTTGAGGTCTATCGCATGATTCAGTACGACACTGCTGGCGGTGGCGGTGGTGCTCACGGCGGCTCCCGCGCGGCCAGTCTGAGCTTGGAAGCGACGACCCTCTCGGCCGCGGACATTGCCCGCAAGTTGGTCGTGGTGCCCCTCGAAGCGCTCAAACTTTCTCATCTGGACCGCTTGAGTGGCAGCAAAGATTCCTCCTCTTCTTCGTCAGACGCCTCCATTGGCGGGCTGTTAGTGCTTCTTCCTTCTTCTTCTTCTCCTCTTTCTTCGGAACTGGTGCAGCGATGGACCGCGGTGGAAAGAGAGCTGATCGCGCGGCAGTTTAAATGCCCGGTCTACTTTGCCTATGCTGACGAGGAGCTGTTGCAGCTTTACCACGCTCTCTCGCACACTACTGCGGAGACAAAGTTGGGAGAGGAGGCGGAGCAGGAGCTCTCCGCTGGTGAGGGCTTCTTCTCGTTTGAGGATAGCTATCGGTTGATCGTGAGCACCAACGAGCCTGCTCCCTTGAAAACTGTCACCCTCACTAACATCCAGGTTTTGTTTCCTCCTCTTCTCCCTCCCTCTCTCTCTCTCTCTCTCTCTCTCTCTCTCTGCCTCTGCCTCCTCTCTCGCCCTCTTTTCTGCTCGTTTCACACAAACCAACAAACATTAAATAGGGATGGTTGGCAGGCACAAACTTGGCAGCAACAGGCGAAGAGACAACAACGACCAACAACGAGGACACAAACGGACAAACGACAACAACTTCTTCCTCAAGCGGAGCACTGCCAACAATAGCGGTGGTTACCTACTATGATACATTGGCAGCGGCACCTGAATTGGCCGTTGGCGCAGATGATAACGGCAGCGGTGTAGTAGCGTTATTGGAACTTACTCGCCTCTTCTCTCGAGTTTATTCCGGAATGAGAACGCGCGGCCGGTATTATTTACTTTTTCCGTTTCTTTCTTTTTCGTTCTCGTTTTCGTTTTCTTTGTGTTTCTGCCCCGTTACTATTTATTCTTCCTTGTTTCTCAACGACCAACAAAATATTACGATATAGATTCAACTTGTTGTTCGTGTTGACGAGTGGAGGCCGTTTGAACTACGCCGGTACCAAACACTGGTTGGAGGGATTGGACTCCCGGCTACTGAGCAGCATCGACTTTGCGCTTTGCTTGGATTCCCTCTCTCAAGGCGACCAGCTTTATATGCACGTATCACGTCCCCCTAAAGACCCCAAAATCAGTCAACTTTTCCAGGTTAGTTTTTCTCTTTCCTATCTCCTGCGCACTCTCTCTCTCTCTCTCTCTGATGTGCTTTTCTCAAACGACATCAAAACAAAAAAATTGAAGATTTTCAACTCCACCTCTGCGTCCATGGACGTTGCATTCGAGTTGGTTCACAAGAAAATCAACATCAGCAGTAGCGACGTGTGGTGGGAGCACGAGCAGTTCTCCCGCCAACGGGTCGTGGCCGCCACTCTCTCCCACCACAGCAAAGCTCTTCGTTCCTTTGAACGCTCCAACATTTTAGACCGCAGCTACAACATCAAAACTCTCGAAAGAAACATTCGCATCATCGCCGAATCATTAGCCAAATACATCTTCTCTCTTCCTTCTTCTCTCGACGACAAAACTTCTTCTATTGACATCTTTGGATCGCCGTTTTCACTTAGTGCAGAGTACATTCGCTCATGGAGTGAAACCATCTCCTCTTTCCCTCGTTTCGCTCCTTTTCTTCGCCACCCCCAAAAAGAGGCGGAATGGGCTCAACAAAAGCAAAACCACCAACTGCAAGTCCACCAAGCAAGATATCAAGACCAAGAGATCTTCTTCTACCCCCAAATGTTCTCTCCTCTCCTGAGCAGCGATTTGATTTTGGCGTTGGAGCGGGAGCTACGCGACAACCATCAGCTTTCAGATGTTGGCAAGGAGGAGTTTGTGTTGGCGCAGAATGAGGTTATAACTGTTTACGATGGGACGACGGCGGTGATGGCGGCGCACAAGGTCAAGCCCCTCTTCTTTGAGCTGCTGTTGAGCGTGGCCGTTGTTTCGTATCTTGCTGTGCTCTATGCTGCTATCAAGGTTTGTACTTCTCTCGTCCTGCTCTCTCTCTCTCTCTCTCTCTCTCTCTCTCCGCGTTTCTCTTTCATGCTTTTCTTCTTCCTTTGTTGTTTACCACTGAAAAAAACAAATAATAGGGACCGCAACAAGCTTTTCGCCAACTGAAAGCATTAATCTAAGTTAAAACGAAAAAGAAAGGGTGGTTAATGCAGGTGGTTAGTTGTTTTTTCTTTTCTTCTATCATTTTTTAAAGTTGCGTTTTATTTATTTTTTATGAAGAAATTGCTTTTCGAACATTTCTTTTCCGTTTTTTCTCTCTTACTTTTTCTTTTTCGTTTTCTTTGATTCCTTTCTTACGTTCTTTTGTTTCGCTTATCCCTCCCTCTTTTCTTAGTTTTTGTTTCCGATAACTCTTTCCTGTAAGATAGTCTCACTCTCGCTGCAGATGTTGGCGCTTTTCTCGGATGAACAGCCGTGGAACAAACTGCTTACATCATGCCGTTGCCCGGTTGGCTGCATTTACCAAATGAAATAATTAATAGATCTCACTTGGAAAACACGCAGAAAGCTGAGGGAAAGCATCGAGAAAAAAGAGGCAAACAAACCAGGTAACGCAGAAAACTCATCGCAAACACGCACCGTTATAGGCATTTTCCACTTTCTGGGCAGCTCTGTTGGGAAAAGGTGTAATGCACTTGGAAACAAAAGATCGGATAACACTTGCGGGAGTTCTTCCTTCCACTTTTTTTTCCGCTAAATCTCACGTCATACCCATAAGGAGAGTAACTTTCTTTGGCACATCGGGGAAAAAAGCAAAAAGTTGGAGACGGCGACACTACAGGTCATTTCTTTCTCTTTCTCTTCTGCTTTTTCTTTTCTTCAATACCTGCTTCAACCGAACAAAACACAACAAAACAACACGAACAATACAAACTAACACCCAGTTAAAAACAACTAAAGACCAGAGAGCAACTAAAAAAAATGTTACGTGGAAGGAAAACGTTGAGTATGACTTTATCCCCCGAAGATATCGATTGGGACTTCAGCAACACCGAATCTGAAACGACGAGCACCAACAGCGAAGGCTGGAGCGATGACGAAGACGACCCAACGTGGGTGCACGATGACAGAAACAACTTTCTGGCAACTTCTTCAACCTCAAATACTTCAACTTTTCGTCGCCACAGCAAACGAAGAAGAAGCTGTAATACTAATGATATTGGGGGAAGCAAACTTGTGGTTGGTCACGTTGTCGTTGGAGAAGAGAGACTCGGAAAGACGTGCACAAGAAAAAGCAAAGAGGAGGTAGAAGGGCCAGAACAAAAAGATAAAGTTGGAGAGGAAAAAGGAGAAGAAGGAGCGGACCTTGCGAAGAGTGGACCAGTTCCTGTTGGCATACGTTCTCCTCCTTCAACAGAAGAAAACAACAACTACAACAACGCGACTTCTGGTGATTCTCCGCCACAAAGGCAACGATCGAGAAAGCCTCGTCCAAAAGGTCTGATTGGTGTCTACATCCCAACTTTGCGCACGGAAAACCTTCCAAAGACTTTCTCCTCCACTCCTCTAAACTCCCCAACTTCTCCTTCTTCTCCTCCGTTCGCCGCTGTACACACGTCAACACCTCGACCGCAGCGTCCTCCTCCTCCTCCGCCTCACCAAGCAGTAGCTACGGGTGTAAGACCAACCGCAGGCACCTCGCAAAGCGCTCCAACAACGCCTACGGCTATGAGTTCGCCCTCTCTTTCTTCCTCTCCTTCTTATCTTTCCTCCTCTTCTACAGTCTATATGCGCGGTAGAAGTAATACTGCCGCTCCTTCATATTCATCTCTTCGTGGAACCTCCTCTTCTCC
The DNA here is from genome assembly GCA_031835245.1 of Balamuthia mandrillaris. NCBI lineage: Eukaryota > Discosea > Longamoebia > Balamuthiidae > Balamuthia > Balamuthia mandrillaris. The sequence goes on along the minus strand of JAVKOQ010000170.1, from coordinate 96,222 downwards.
TACTTCTTCTCCTACTTCTTCTCCGGCTTCTACTTCTCTTCGTAAGAGCGCTTCCTCTTCACCGTCTACTTCTCCTACTCCTTCTCGTTGGGAAGGTTCCGTTGCTTCTTCTCCCGAGGTTCCTGTACGAAAGTCAAGGCCCTCGTCAACAAAATATAATGAAGAACATTCAGAAAGAAGGAAGAGCAGCAGCCATAAGAAGAGCTCGAAGAAGAGCGAATCTAAGAAGACGAAGAAAAAGGGTAAAGAGGAGCCGACCACATTGACGGCACTGCAACAGCAACAACGAGAAGAGAGGAAGAAGAAAATGGGAGAGAAAAAGTCCAGTTCGGACAGAAGCATAAACATGCAACAACGACGAGAACGAATGCAGCTATTGAAGCTCAAACGAATGACAATGATGACGAGAACCTACTCTTTGAAGCATTTGGGACAAGAGCAGAGAGAAAGCCTCGCAGAGAAGTTTGTTTCCGGCGTGCTAAGTCAACACCAATACAACCTACAAGAAGAAGAAGAAGAAGAAGAAGCAGAAGCAGAAAGAAAAGAAGAACGGAGAGGAGAACGTGAAGAACAAATTAGAAACAGACCGAGGAGCAATACTGTTGATGGAGGCGAGATCGAGAGTCAACGACGAAAAGAGAAGGAAACGGAAAGGTCATCAAACCTTAGCAACAGTCAAAAAATGCCCAAGACAACGAAAGCGGGAGGAAAGAACGGAAGCAAGAAGAAAGGAAGCTCCTCTGCCACCTCATCTCCAAGAAGCAGCGGAAAAGCCTTCAATCGATTCCATTCGAGCTTTCAGGACTTGAAGAAACATTTCCACCAGAAGAAAGAAACCAACTGAGACACTAATTCCAATGCGCTTTTCAAAAAACAGTTTTTAACCTGTATAACTTATTTTTGGATTGTAGAAATAATAAGCGAAAAACGTTTTAATAGAGATTCCAGGCTGCAATGCGCTTATCCTGCCCAGCGGAAAGCAATGTGTTGTCCGCTGGTGAGAAGGCCACGCAGTTCACCACATCCGAGTGGTACTTTAGGATCGCCAACGGTTTCATTCCTTTTCTTTGGAATATTCTCACCCTATTGAATCGGTTGTTAGCTTCGTTAACGTGAACAAATGCGTGAAGAAGAAGAACGAAAAACGAAAGATAGACAGAAAGAAAGCAAGAAAAAACAACAGCAAGAGCGAAGCAAACCGTTTGTCCCATCCGGCAGTCGCTATAATCTTCCTATCTGGCCGGAGTTTTACGTCGGATATTCCTGCGTTGTTGATGTGCTCCTTTCGCAATACAGTTGACGTTCGCTTTTGCAATAAAATGAGCCTTGCATGAGAGAGAGAGAGAGAGAGAGAGAGAGAGAGAGGAAGACAGATGGAGGGGGAGAGTACTTCGGTCATATCAAGAGAAAACATGGCTAACGTTTTATCAGCACCTCCAGAGAGCCCAATCAACTTTTCTTTACCTTCATCCTTCCAAAGATCAAAACACAGAACTGCATGTATGGCAAAGGAAAGCAAAAATGATTGTGTCAAGAGAAACAGAGCGACCATAACGACCAATACAGAGAGAAAAAAAAAAAAGAGAGAGAGAGAGAGAGAGAGGCATAGAGATACCAGGCTCTGTATGAAATGGTTGATGTGCATCCACTGTGGAGAAGTACAGGGATTCAGAAGCAATGCCCCAAACATAAAAGTGACCATTTTCAAATGCTGAAACAAGAAAGAGCTCAGTGGATTCCATCTGAACGAGTTTGAGGGCCATGCACATGCCCGTCTTTTCTTCCACGTGTTCTGAGACAACGATCCTTCGCATCGTTTCGTTCTTGCCGATGTCTACTATCCGCAACTGAAAAAAAAAAAAAAAAAAAAAAAAATAAGAAGAAAGATAGAAAGAGGCAAGAAACGTACTTCAGGCTCTATGGTTTCAGTGCAGTAGAGAGCGACAATTGGAGAAGAAGGAGAAGAAGAAGAAGAAGAAGAAGAAGAAGAAGAAGAAGAAGAAGAAGAAGAAGAACAAGAAGAACGAGGCTCAAGACATGAAAATTTGCAAAAGGCCAAAGATAAGGATTCGACGGAGGAGAGCGGTTCGGACTTGTCTGACAGCGTTTCAACGTCCCAAAGCCGCACAAAGCCATCCCTTCCTTGCCTTTAGTTCGTTGCAAAATACATGTTTTAAAAAAAAAAAGTAAAAGTGCACAAATAAGAAGAGGTGAAAGGTTACGAGAGGAGAGAGCCGTCGTGGAGATGACTCAGTTGAATGACCCCGTTGGAGTGAGCTTTGTTGTTGTACGCAGCTCTTCGCTTCGTATCCAGAGACCACATAAACAGAGCGCCATTTGCATCCCTTTTGCATTCATTCATAACAGATTTGGAATCACAAAAAAAAAAAAAAAAAAACATAAAGCTGCGTACCCAGAAACAAACGTTCTACCGTCTTCATGAAAGCTTACGGCACACACAGGATGCAAGTGGGACCGAAAGACAAAAGTCGGTTCCGGTGAGTTGGCTCTCTTCATCTTGCGATGGTTGTTCGTTCCCGTGTCGACGGATGTGAGTTGGCTGACGTAACTTCGGGGGATGTATCTACCAATAGGAGTTTTCAAAATTCAACCATCGGGGAATTTTGATTTTTTGTGGACAAAAGAAAGAAAAAAAATCGACGTACGGTTTTGGCTCTGATGAGGATGATGATGGAAGGCAAGCAAGGTTTGCGTTTGACGACTTTATGCTTTTGTTTGCGAGAGGGAGGCAAGCACCTTCTTCTCGGCAGGAAAAAACGAGGCTTTGGGCTTGGCAAATGGAATGGTTGGCATATTTTTTTTGTGTTACAACAATTTGTGGCTGCTACTTTTTTTTTAAAACATCACTGCTACTTTTTTTTGATGATTAGGATTAGGAGGGAAGGTCGAAGCTTCGGAGACAATAGTGGCAGCTGCCAAGCGGGAGTGCGAGGAGGAGTCCGGGTTGGTGGTGGAGGAGAGCCACCTCGAGAAGCGGGGCTTGCTGGAATTCATCTTTGAGGGCAACCCTGAGTGGGACAACCGCTGTCACGTCTTTGTCACCAGTCAGTGGAAGGGCGATCCCGTGGAGACGGATGGTCTCTCTCTTCTCTCTTTGTCTTCTCTTCATTGCTTCTCTCTCCCTCTCTCTGCTCTCTGCTCTCTGCTCTCTGCTCTCTGCTCTCTGCTCTCTGCTCTCTGCTCTCTGCTCTCTGCTCTCTGCTCTCTGCTCTCTGCTCTCTGCTCTCTGCTCTCTGCTCTCTGCTCTCTGCTCTCTGCTCTCTGCTCTCTGCTCTCTGCTCTGTTGAAAATGTTGGAGAAGAGGCATCTATCTAAATAGGTTTGTTTGATGGAAAACAGAAATGGCACCCCAATGGTGGGACGTTGGGTCGTTGCCGTATGATAAGATGTGGCCGGTACCTACCCCTCCTCTTTTAACCCTTTGTAAACACAAGCAATCAATTCTCACTTTTTCTTTTACTGTTTTGTTCTTGTTCTTCTTCTTGTTCTTCTTTGTTCTTGTTCTTGTTCTTGTTCTTGTTCTTTTGTCTTGTTCTTGTTCTTGTTCTTGTTCTTGTTCTTGTTCTTCTTCTTCTTCTTCTTGTTCTTGTTCTTCTTCTTCTTCTTCTTCTTCTTCTTCTTCTTCTTCTATTGGCTCATCAGGACGACAAAATATGGTACAAGCAACTAACCTTTGCTTTTTCGGTATCTTTTTGCTCTTGTCTTAACGACATTCTTTCCACTTCTTCTTTCCTCTCTTATCATCCTTAAAATGCCATATGATGCGACACAACTGCAAGGGTGCCCATCATGCTCTCCGGCCGACGGTTTGCCTTTCGCTTTTTCTTCCGCCAGGAAACCATGCTTCGCTATGAGGCCATCGCAGAGGAGCAGCAGCTCGATTGAAAGAAATGGTCATGACGACACGAAAATTTATCATGACGACACGACATGAAGTAATGAAAAAATTGAATGAAACGGAAAACAAAGAAGAAGCAAAGCTGTTTCTGATGGAAGAACGAGAACAAATGGAACAACAGGAGACTCGTCCGAGTGACCTTCCCTTTTGGCTGTGCGGAGATGGCGACCCGTTGTTGCAACGGTATCACGAGCACCGCTCCACGGCTGCTCTTCCTGAAGAGGCTGAAACAGTAATTATTGGTTCGATTTGTTTGTTTGTTTGTTTTTGTTGTTGTTGTCGATCGTTCCTTTCGTGACTTATGACAACGTTTCGTAGGTGGAGGCTTGGCAGGTCTTAGCACGGCATATTGGATGAAGAGGTTGGGCTTTCAACGCATCGTTCTTGTAGAGCAACGAGGCCTTTGTGAAGGTTTGCTTCTTCCTTCTTTGTTTTGCATTTGTTTCTCTTATTTCCTTCTTTGCTCTGTCTTATTCTTTCTTTCGTTCAAATAAAGGTGCTACAGGAAGAAACGGAGGTCATCAATGGCCGCTCATCCCAACTCCCTCCGAAGAATGGCTGCAACAACACGGCCACGAGGAGCTCCTTCGTATCATCCACTTCGACCGAGAGAACTGCTCTTTGATGCGTTCCTTCATTACTGCTTCCCAAACAAACGACAGTGAGGCAAAGCAGAGGTACATCGACTTTGGCTGCGACTTGGTCGAGAACGGCGGCCTCGAGATTCCTTTCTTCTCAGACGAAGTTAGCCAACTGGAAGAACACTTGAAAATAGCTTCTGATCTATTGAAAGAACTCAGAGAACAAAAGAAGTTAACTACTGCAATATCATCAGCAACAGAACGAGAAGGAGAAGATTTTGAATGGTGGGATGTTGATAAGTGTGTTGGAGAGTTGTTATTGAGGAAAGGGAAAGTGAAAGGTGGCTTGTATTATCGACCAGTGGCCAGCTTTTGGCCGACGAAGTTTGTCTTTGCGTTGACGGACGAGCTTTTGGCCTCTGAAAACGAAGACGAAGACGCCAGAGTTAACATTCAAACACACACAGAAGTATTGCGAGTGACAAAGGGAAAGAAGACAACATCAACAAACGAAGAAGGAGAGGAAGAAGAAAAGATGTCGTTTGAAGTGGAGACGTCAAGGGGAGTGATACGTGCTCGTGCCGTCGTATATGCAACGAACGCATGGACCACTCAGTTGTTGCCTTCGTTGAAGAACTTTATGACTCATTATCGCGGTCAAATCCTTTTGCTTGCTCCTTGCCATGACGAAAACGATATAAAAGAAACGGGAAAGGCCGAAAAAGAAGAGAAGATGGAGTATTATCGATGGCCTTACAACTTAAGCTTTAACGATGGCTACGAGTATATGATTCAACGAAAGGACGGAAGAATTGTGGTGGGAGGCAGACGATGGATCTCGCCAACCATGGAAGAAGACACTTTAAATGACAGCGTCTATAACGTGGCTATCAGCAACTCCCTCAAAATCTTTGTCAAAAGCGTCTTTCCTATCACAATTGTTGGTGAAGAAGAGGAAGCAAGTGACGACGATGAACACGAGGATGAACAGGAAGGGAAGTTACGGTTTAAGGTGGAACGGCAGTGGACGGGTATCATGGGACAAACAAACGATGACTTTCCTCTACTTGGTCCATTATCATTCGAACGAACGAACAGGAAGGAGGACTCTATGAAAGAAGAGAAGAAGGACGAAGAAGACTTGCAAGCGTCTCTTTATCGTAACAGCAACAGCAAGAGAAAAGTGCCAAACGGAGAGTATGTCATTGCTGGGTTTTGTGGTGACGGCATGTCTCGGTGCTTTGCAGCAGGAAAGCGGCTGGCGGAGAGCATGTGTTGCGAGGATCGCGTTGGCCGTATCCCTCGCGCTTTCCTTCCGCAGCGGGCATTCTCTTCTGTTTCGGCTTCTTAGAAGGAAGTGGAGAAGGAGCAACAATAGAGAAAGTAGAGAAGAACTACGAAGCGGGGATGAGAACTATTATGGCACTTCGTCACTCTTCCTCTTCTCTATCCTGTTTGACCGATGAACCAAGAATCGCTTCACTTACTCTCTTTTTCTTTTGGTATTTATTGTGTGTGTTTTTGTGTTCGTTGTTGTTGTTTTTTATTTCTTTTATTTTACATTATCTTCGTTGCTGACTAAACATGCGGCCATGGAATAGTTTCCCTCTCGAAGATTTGGACAGAGAGAATCGTTATGTTCGCTTCCTCAGCAAAAGGACATTTTTATTACCAAATAAGGGCCGAGCACGACTTCCACAAAGACCTACAACGCCGCAACTGCCACACCTTTCGTTAGCTTGCCGCCAAGCCTGAAGAGAGATATGCGCTTCGCCTGGGACCTGTGGCTCTTCGTGGTGCTGCTGAGCGCTTGCCTACAGCTCGCATCACAACAATGCACCGGCGCTAATAAACAAAAAGCTCTCTACCTAGGCTATACACTGAACCCTACTTTGGCCAAAGTACCTGCCACAAACCTCTCTGTGCAGGTGAAGTGGACATCCGTGGAGGACCTCTACTCCTACGGCAAGAATGGCGTCTACGCCGCTCAGCCCTTTGGCACGGTCGATGGCCCCACCGGCTATTTCGGCAGTCAGGTCTTTGGCGACGGTGGAGGAGCACTCTTGATGTCTCTTTGGGACGATGCCTTGAAGGACACGGGACAGTGTGAGGACACTCTTGCTCCCAACAAGACTTGGTGCCTTCACCGGCACGCGTTTCCGTTGGGTCCCAACTGCAAGCGACACTGCTTGGACTGCGGTCTGCACCCCGGTTGGAAAAACACCACAGGCACGCAATGCAGAGTTTCGCTTACAATCGCGGACGGAGACGTCTTTCTCTTTCGTCTTTATAGAGCTTCTCTCGACAGTACTTACGAGTTTCAGGGAGTGACTTATGAAGGTAGCGAATGGTACCTGGAGGTGCAGCACAAGACGGCAAACGGGGAGGAGAGGTTAATTGAGCTTGGAGGCGTCTTTATGGAGAATACCGTTGGAGGGATTTCACGACTAGGAGCCTTCAACGAACACATCGGGTGTACCCTTTGCGATGCATTTTACACGGTGGAGGAGAGAAGTGGGCCTTGGATTGCAGCACCACAACCGAGAAGCGTGGAGGCTATCACATTCTCAAGGAATGACGATTGGGAGTGTCAGCTTTACCATGTGGATATATTGCCGGGTCCTGTGGCACGTTTTGCCACTGGTCCAGGCGCCGGTCCTGACCCTGCTGCTGATGCTATTTCTTCTTCTTCTTCTTCTTCTTCTTCTTCTTCTTCTTCTTCTTCTTCTTCTTCTTCTTCTCCTTCTGCTTCATCTGCTTCTGCTTCATCTTCTTCTTCTTCTTCTTTTGATGGCGGTGATTCGTCTTCTGATGCTTCTCACGGAGGTGCTTCTTCTTCTTCTTCTTCTTCTCCTTCTTCTTCTCCTTCTTCTTCTTCTTCTTCTTCTTCTGATTCTCCTGATGATTCTTCTGCTTCTTCATCATCATCTTCATCATCATCATCTTCTTCTTCTTCTTCTTCTTCTTCTTCTGATGCCCCTGATGATCCTTCTGCTGCTTCTTCTTCTTCAGCTTCTTCTTCTGATGGCGGTGCTTCTTCCTCTTCCTCTTCCTCTTCCTCTTCCTCTTCCTCTTCCTCTTCCTCTTCCTCTTCCTCTTCCTCTTCCTCTTCCTCTTCCTCTTCCTCCTCATCTCCTTCTTCTTCTTCTTCTTCTTCTTCTTCTTCTTCTTCTGCAGATTTTACTGGCTCCTCTTTCTCTTCTTCCAGCGATCCCACTTCAGGTTCTTCTTCCTCTTCTTCGGCTCCTTCACCATCAGGTGGAGATTCAGTACCCAGGGCAGCAATCATCGCTCCAGTCGTAATCGGTTCGGCAGTGGTGCTTGTTTCTGGAGCAGCTGGTACCGCTGGATATCTTTATTGGCGAAGAAGGGTCCAAAGGCAACGAATGGAACGAAACTTGAAGTACCCTCTCGAATCATTCTCGTTGTGAAAAAAAAAAGAAGTTGTTGAGTGGTGTTTGAGGGGGAGAAGAGAGAAGGGCAAGATGAAAGAAATGCATGTTTCTTTTTAAAAGTAAAAAGCCACAGGAAGGCGTTTTGTCTTATATTTCTAAAGGAAAAACAAAGGAGAATTCTTTAAAGTGAAACTAAAACCAAAAACACAAAAAAACACAAAAACATCCTTCATGGGTTGTTAAAAGTGAACCTTTGAAGAAAAAGGAGCAAGGAGTATCAAAATCTCATTTTCTTTCAAAGTTTGCGTCTGCGGTTGTTTTTAGAACCTGAAGGGGCCAATGGAGGCAGCAGAGGAGGTATCTCCGGTGTTGTAGGCCACCACGTCTCCGCCGTCATAAGCATTGCCGTCATAAGCAACGTCACCACCATCGTACTCGACGTCGCCTCCGTCATACTCGACGTCACCGCCATCGTAGGTCACGTCTCCACCGTCGTACTTTTTTTTTTTTTTTTTTTTTTTTTTTTTGGAAATAGTTTATTGGCTATCTAGTGGGCTGGGCCGCTCAACCTCGTAGGTAGAATACCTACGGCACCGCTTACTGGCGTCAATGCCCATCGGGCAGAGTGCGTTGGGAGGCACATAGGTTGCTAGAGATCGCCTGTTACACGTTTTGAAGTTGGGAGGGTGTGGTGGGTGTGAGAGAACGCTTGTTCCAAGTTTTGAAGTTGGGATGGTGTGGTAGATAGGTTGGCTTCCATTGGAGATGCAAAGGCAGATGTGTCATCCAGGCACGGATTCCGCTGGCAGTCCGCTGGCACCTGACCGGGCTGGCAGGTTTTAGGAGGTCTAACCTCCTGTGGGGTTTCCTCTTTTTCGGGAAGGCCGCTCGGTTTTGTTACGAGTCGTCGAGGAAATGCAGTTTTTTGAGTTTCTCATTTCGCTTGAGGAAAATATAGGTCCTGGTGCTGTCGATAATGTGGGTGATGCTATTGATATCTTTGTTTTTGGTGCCGTGTACCGTTAGATAGTAGGGGAGTTCTCCTTTCCAAAAGTCTAGGTTTTTCACTTGTTGTGCCAACAAGGAGGAAATAAGGATGGTTCGTTTTGTTGGTTTTTGTTTTTGTGCGTTTGTTTGCTTGTGTGTTTGGGCTTATATTTGTGTTTGTGTTAGCATAAGTATTTATATTCAAAGAATTAGATGCGAGAGATTCAAGATTTGCAGTTTTGTGTGAGGGGGTTTTTCGTGATTTTTCGTATGGGATGGGGGGGGGCGTGCTTGGAGCTACCCATACACTCAACTTTACCCACAAAAGTCGAGCGCACCCTTCGGATTGACGTGGTTGGGTGTTCCCACGGCACTCGTAAGATTTACATGGGCGAGTGCCCCCATAAAAGGGAGGGGAAGGGTTAACGCCAACGTTCATACCTTCTCGGCACCGCCCACGCAAGTCGGAGTGATCAAATTAGACAGGGGAAAGATAAAGTAGGAAAATCAAAATCAAATCAAAGTTAGTCAGTCACGCTCTCTCGCCTCTCCGTCTTCTTTTTCTTTCTTTTCCACCGTCGTACTCAACGTCGCCGCCGTCGTACATGACGTCACCGCCATCGTACTCAACATCGCCGCCATCGTAGGAGACATCCCCACCGTCGTAAGACACATCACCACCATCGTAGGCCACATCACCGCCGTCATACTCGACGTCGCCTCCATCGTAGGTCACGTCTCCTCCATCGTACTCGACGTCGCCTCCATCATAGGTCACGTCTCCTCCGTCATACTCGACGTCACCGCCGTCGTAGGCTACATCTCCTCCATCGTAAGAAACATCACCACCGTCATATGTGACATCGCCGCCATCGTACTCAACGTCGCCGCCATCGTAGGTCACATCCCCACCATCGTACTCAACGTCGCCGCCATCATAGGTCACGTCTCCTCCATCATACTCGACGTCGCCGCCATCGTAGACAACATCACCACCATCGTAGGAAACATCTCCTCCATCGTAAGAAACATCTCCACCGTCGTAGGAAACATCACCTCCGTCGTAGGTCACATCTCCTCCATCGTACTCAACGTCACCTCCATCGTAGGTCACGTCTCCTCCATCGTACTCGACGTCGCCGCCATCGTAGACAACATCACCTCCATCGTAGGAAACATCGCCTCCATCGTAGGAAACATCTCCTCCATCGTAAGAGACATCACCGCCATCGTAAGTAACATCCCCTCCGTCATATTCAACGTCACCTCCATCATAGGTCACGTCTCCTCCATCATAGGAAACATCACCGCCATCGTAGGAGACATCGCCGCCATCATAAGATACGTCGCCGCCATCGTAGGTCACATCTCCTCCATCATACTCAACGTCGCCGCCATCGTAAGACACATCACCGCCATCATAAGAGACGTCGCCTCCGTCATAGGTCACGTCACCTCCATCGTACTCCACGTCGCCTCCGTCATACATGACATCACCGCCATCGTAGGAGACATCGCCGCCGTCGTAGGTCACGGCGCCACCATCGTATTCGACGTCGCCGCCATCATAAGTGACATCACCGCCGTCGTACTCCACGTCGCCGCCGTCGTAGGTCACATCTCCGCCATCGTACTCCACGTCGCCTCCGTCGTAGGTCACATCACCGCCGTCGTACTCCACGTCGCCGCCATCATACATAACGTCGCCGCCATCGTAGGAGACATCGCCACCGTCGTAGCTGACATCGCCATCATAGGAGACATCGCCGCCATCGTACATGACGTCGCCGCCATCGTACTCCACGTCGCCGCCATCATAGGCGACATCGCCGCCATCGTAGGAAACGTCGCCTCCGTCGTAGGTCACATCATCGCCGTCGTAGGTAACGTCACCGTTGCCGTAGTCCATGGCGCCCCTCCTTCGCAAGGGTTTGGCAAGGCCAGCAGTGGCCAACAACCCAAGAAGAAGCAAAGCAGCAAATGCCTTCATCTATGTATCGCCTTGTCCACCAACCAAACACGTTTGTTTGTGGTTTATATTTGTTTTTTTTTTTTTTAATTTGTTAGGTGATGTTGTTTGTTTGCGAAAGTGGCACCGCGGAGGCCTATTAAATAGTTGTTCGCTAAAGGAGGCCGGGGCGTGTTGTCGAGGAAATCCATGGAGAGAACCCATCTTGACTCGCGGGGAGGAGGTTCGCCACGGAACCTGGCTGGATTGTGCCCGTGGATTTCCCTCTCCGCCCATCTGGGCTTTCCTTTCGCGCATCTCCGCGAGTCGAGATGGTTGAGGGGTGCCTCGCATCTCCAACAGATCAAACGAAATCTCATCTTCGACCTTTTTAATTGTCGACAAAATGCACGGGGAGTCTTCCGCTACGATGGGACCCCTCATGTGAAAGTCGACAAATGGTCGACAGAAAGTCTGAAAAAAAATGCAAAGAAAAAAAAACAGTGTTGTGTCCGTTTATTTTATTGCTGGGAGAGAGAGAGAGGGTGATTTTTTTTGATTGTTGTGTGTGTTGGTTCTCGATTCTTCCTTTGGGGAACCCTGGTTTTCTGCGTTGCGAGGCCTCCTCTCCATTTTTGTGAGAGAAAAAACCAAAGGTGAGACTCTGTTTTTTTTTTCCCCCCAACGATGTATAGACTTTGAGAGGAGAGAACCTTTAGGCTTTTCCGAAGTTTGCTTTTTTTTTTTCTTTTTTGAGCGATTTGGCGCTGCACACAACTAACCATTTGATCATCCGTCATGATGCGCAGAAAGGAAGCTTTGCCAATCGTTGTTTCTCTCCCCTTTTTTTTTTTCCATTCAAAAAAGCAACAAAACGGTAACACCATAACAAAAACTCGCTGCGTTCCAAAGATCGACCACAAACAAAAAAAAAACTTGAAAGGACAAGAAAATGATGAAAAGAAAGTTGGCGCAATCCTCTCCTAGGCCACCCAAGAAAGCGCACAACGGCTTTGAGACCGAAGCGTCTGGCAGCAATGCTCCTCTTGATGCAAACGAAGAAAAGGTGTTGCGAAGATCCTCCTCCTTCTTCTCGCTCTCACTGCACTTTTCTCGCTTGCTTTCTCTTTCTCGCTTTCTCCATTATCGCTTCTTTCTTCTCTCTTCGCTTCTCTCGCCACTGCTTCACTCTCTTTCTTGCTGCTCTCTTTCATATCTTTTCTCTGCTCTGTACATAATCTTTTGTTTTTGAGGAGGAGCCAACGAACTAATGCTTTTATCCTTTTGGTGGCACAAAGTTGTTAAAAGAGCAAAATAAGGCGTTGTATCATGCTCTACAAGCCAAAAACCAGGAGATCGCTTCCTTGAAGAACCAGAACAAGTACCTGGAGGAGAGACAAGCACATTTTGACAACACACTCGGTTTAGTAAAACGCAAATGGGACATGGTACGTAACATTCTCTTTTATATGGAGATTCGGTCACATTGTTTACTTGAATAACTCTTTTTTTTTGCCTTTCTTCTTTTTTCTTTTTCTATTGTTTTTTTTAAGCTGGATGAAATGTTACAACTTCTACTCGTTCGTTATGGTTGTGATACTTCTGTTGAAGAGATTGCCAACAAAGGTATTTCCTTCGCCTCAAAGGCTTGGGTTTATTTCAACTGAGCTCATCATTTGTTCAACTATATAGTCAAAGACGAGAAACCTCCTTCTGAGGACAAACGTAGCTTGTTGCAACTGCTTTTGGGTGAGAAGGAAGAAAATCGCAAGAAAACATTAAAAGAAGAAGAGGAGGAGGAGGAGGAAGAACCACAAAAAACTACAAAAAAGCGGAGAAGAGGTAAAGAAAGAATGGACGTTGTAGCAGAAGGCGAACAGGGGGATAAAGAAAAAGAAGAGCAAGTAAAAGAGCTACAATTGCAGCAGAAAGTGGACCACGCTTTGGAAGAACGGATAGCCTTCACGAAAGATGTATTGATTAGATTGTGCGACTATTCGCAAGCCACGAAAGAAAAAAATGAAGAAGTATATCGATCACTAGCAGAAAAAGCAGCAGGTAAACCCTCCTTCCGTTTCTTTGTCACTTTCTTCAATCCTTGTTCCTCCATGATTTTAACTTGGTTTTGTTTGCTTCTCTCAAGATGCGGAATTGGCAAAGGAAAACGAAAACTTACGAAACAGGATGGCGAGATTGGAGGAAAACTTTGAGCAGCTCCAATTCCACCTTTCCATGGTGACTGGCAAACAATCTGAATACAGAGATGGGTGGCTGCAGAGTGAGCAGCGTCTACGTGAAGTATCTTTGGAGTGCGAGGATGCAAAGTTTGAGCTTCAATCCCTTCGTATGCGATCAATGCGCTTGAAGGAAGAAGTAGAGTACTTGCGCAAAGAACGAGCTGCGGCTCCCTCTTCATCTGCCTCTTCTTCGGTATCCTCTTCTGCATCTGCTTCTTCGGGTGGCAACACTGAGCAAAGAGGAGGAGAGATAGCAAATGACGAGATGGAGCGTCTTCGGGATGAGTTATCAGATTCGAGGATGAGAGAAGAGACACGCCTGAATGAAATTAAACAGTTACGACATGAGCGCACAAATGTTCTTAAAGAGATAGCACAGTTACGGTCACAGGTACATTGTTTTGCGTTTTGTTTCGTGTTGTTTTTTTTTCTATCCTTTGTCTTCATTCCTTTCTCTCTCTCTCTCTCTCTCTCTCTCTCTCTTATCGTTCTTTGTATTTATTTGGTAATAACAAGATTCGTTAAAAAGGTCAACAATCCACCAGATGCAGTTGTGGTACAATCTCAATCTTACCAGTTGCTTCACCGAGAGGCGCAATTGGCAGTAATGGACCTGGAAACACAGCGCAACATGTGCGCCCAGCTCCAAAGAAATCTTTTAACTTCGACACAACAGTGGAGAGCAGAAAAAGAGGCAATGGAGGTATGTCTGGAACTAAAAACTTGCAGCACAATCCTCTTTTATTACACTGTTTAAAGTTAGGATAGCTTTAACATGCCTCCCCTTTTATTCTTGCCCTCTCTCCAGCAAAATTTAACAGCCCAAATCGAGGAGTTGATGTCAGAGGTCAGCAAAAGAGACAGTACATTAGCTCGGATTCGAGGAGAACGAGATTCTTTGGCCTTCACCCTGGACCAAAAGAAAGCTCGACAGCCAAGTATCAAAGTAATAGCAGAATATAAGCACACAATCACGGACTTGAAAGGCCAAGTGGAGCGACTCAAGCAGAAGTGCGAGGCTGCTTCACAACAACAAAATGGCGAGAAGAAGAACGAGGAAGATAAGGAGAAAGAAACAGAAATGGCTGGGACACAGGCACTTATCTATTTATTTGATTTGGATTTTGTTTTAATTTCATTTCATTTTAATGTTTTCAATAATAGGACGCAGAGGCATACTATCTCAAGAGTAAAATTACTAACTATAAGAAACAGTTACAAGAGCTAACACAGAAAGAAAGGTACTTTTCTTCTCTTTGCCTTTTTTGCTTGTCCTAATGATCAAAATGTTTTTCTTTATCCTTACAAAGGGAATGGAGCGAGAAATATCGAGAAGTAAAAATTCTTCTCGAATGTTATCAAAGCCAACCCAAAGAGCAACGTGATCTTGTAGAGCTACGAAAAAGTGAAAAGTTACTCAAGGAGGAAAAGGAGGAAGTACTTGCTCGGTTGCAGTTGTGCGAGAACGATAAACAAGCCCTAGAGCAAGACAAAGAGTCCACTAAATATCAACAATTACTTGAACAGAAAAAGGTTTGTTCGCGTCTTCCATTCGCTAGGCTCTCTTCTAACTCTTCAAAACACCCTGTGTTTTCATATCATTTTAAAATAGGAGCTTTCGCGAGCTTTAGCAAAATCAGAACAGACTATTGCGCAGCTCAGCAGTCAGCTTGAAGGCCAAAAGAATCAAGCTGAGGCATGGGTTCAAGAAATAGAAGCGATTGGTTCCGCTTATGAGGACATGCAAGAACAAAACACTCGGCTGCTGAACCAACTAACCGAAAAAGACGACGCAAATACCAAACTTATGGCTGAAGTATGTTCCCTGTTTCTTTTCTCTTCGTATTCTTTTAGAATATTCCATGCCTAAATCTTTTTTTTTCTGACCTGTTTACGCTTTCACTTTTTTTTAAAAAAAAATAGCGAATTAAATCAGAACAACTTCAACACCTGATGAAAGAAGAGAAGAACGCCCTGCTGCACAAAATGAAACTTGCCTCCGAAGAGACTACCAAACTAAAGGAAGTCCTCAGTAAGGAAACGGAAAAGATGAAGACTCTGGAGAGCAAGCTTGCCAGCATGAGCTTGGAGGCCAAGCAAGCCAGCGCTCTGTTGGAGACCTACAAACGAGCGGCCAGAGAAAGCTCTGAACAGCTCGCTGAACTGAAAATCAAGTATGAGCATTTGAACAGGAGCATGGCAGAGTTCAAGAAAAAGCTAGATGAGACGCTTGCCAACCTAGAATCTCAAGAAAACAAGAACTCTCGTCTCGAGGTTTCTCTCTTTCTCTCTTCTGCCACTCAATCTTTGCTAATCATATTCCTCTATAACTTAATTCTTGCAAATGAACGTTCACAAAAACAAAAGGAGGATTATCAAAATGTCAAACGAAAATTGGAGAGAGTAACTGGCCGTGGCACTGTAGATAGTATGTTAGAAGAAGAACTTGCCTCCGTGAAGGTGCTCCCTTTTGTTCCTTCCCCATTCCCGCTTTTATCCCAAATTTACTCATTCCTTTTTTTTTTTTTTTTTTTTGCGCAACAACAGAAAGTATTGCGTTGTCCTGTTTGCAATGATAGGCTCAAAGACACGGTGATCACTCGGTGTATGCACGTCTTTTGCAGTCCATGCATCCAAAAGAATCTCAGCACACGCCACCGCAAATGTCCTGGCTGTGGCAAGTCCTTTGGAGAAAAGGATGTACAAAGCATTTACCTTGGTTTTGAACAAGCATAACAACAACGAAAAATTTACAAAACGTATTGCCTTGCTTGTAAAACACTGCCAATACTTTCGTCACAGAGCACGTTTAAAATTCTATTGTGCATCTAAATTCAGTGTTCATCTATCAATACCGCCCCTATAGCTCAGCTGGTAGAGCGTTAGACTGAAGATCTAAAGGTCGCTGGTTCAAACCCGGCTGGGGGCACTTCCTGTTTTTTTGTTGTTTAATTTCCGACCCTTGTTCTGGCCTCTGGTAGCGCAGGGCATGTTTCTTTTTGTTATGTGCACTCCTTAAAATTCTCACATAAAACAACCTCAGGCACACCAAGGCAGGCAAACGGGAGCAGTGACATGTAATCTTGTTATGTCGACTCCTGCGGCTTACACCATTAGGACGCAGCAACGCTTCGAGGTGAGAATTTTTTATGTCTCTGCTAAAACAGCTTCAACGCTTCTTTGTGTGAGTTTCCCTGACCCTTACTTAAAAAACAAAAACAAAAAAGAAAGATGAAACAAAAAGAAGTGCCCCCAGCCGGGTTTGAACCAGCGACCTTTAGATCTTCAGTCTAACGCTCTACCAGCTGAGCTATAGGGGCTTAGTTGGAAATAATACTTTATAATGAGCACGTAATATTATATGGTTTACTTTTTCCCAGCAAAGCTTTGAGGGATCCTGCTGACAACTACTCCGCAAGGAGTACAAGCCAGAAACGAAAAAAACAAAGATGAGGGCTGCTTCGTTGATTGTGCACGGGAATGGCCTCTCTCAACCAAGTAGAGCGGTAGTCTGGTTTTGTGAACATAATGCTATTCCGTACCAGTTCAAGTTGGTCAAGCTGCTAGACGGAGCTAATCGGACTCCAGAGTACACAAAGATGTGAGCCTTGGTCTTTTCTCTCTTCTTGATCTCCCTCTTACCCTGTTTTTTTTTTCTTTCTTACAGAAACCCAATGCAGAAAGTTCCTGCCATACAAGATGGAGACTTTCTCAGTGTTTTTGAAAGGTACTGCTACTTTTTTCCCTTTGCCGTGCTCTCTTCTTACGCAGCAAACGACAAAACACAAAGCCACGCGATTCTGCGCTACCTAGCAGCTCGCTATCAAGTTGCGAATCATTGGTACCCCAAAGACCTTGTCCAACGGACTTGGATTGATCAGTACCTCGACTGGTTGGCCCTCCGCTCTTGTCTTCCCTCTGTCCTCTTCTTCGCACTTTTTCTTGTTTATTCTTCATCTATTCGTTGTTTGTTTTGTCCTTTGGGTATTGTTCTGTTTCTTATTGTTGTCTTCCTCTTGTTCTTCTTCTCGTTCTTGTTCTTGTGCTTGTTCTTCTTCTTCTTCTTTCTTCTTTCTTCTTTCTTCTTTCTTCTTTCTTCTCCTTCTTCTTCACTCATTCATTCTCTACTTTTTTCCATTACGTGCAGGCACCACGCGAGCGTAAGGGATCCTTGCATGAGTTTACTTGTGTCTACAGTCTTGGCTCGTCAGTTTAGTCTTACAGAGAACCCTGCAAAGGCCCGTTCTGCCACCAAACGTGTGGAAGCTGCTCTGGACCATCTTGAAACAGTGTGGCTCAAGCACGGCCCAACACAACAACCAAAGCACTTTATCAATGGAGAATGCGTGTCCATCGCAGACTTGAGCTGCTTCAGCGAGTTCAAGCAATTGGACCTGCTGAACTACGATGTGGGCAAAGGAAGACCCAAGGTGGCTGCATGGTGGCAGAGAATGCACGCCCTGCCGGGCTTTGAGCCCACGCACAAGGTGTTCCACATTTATGTACGCAAGATGAAAAGCCAACAGCAGCAACAACAAGGACCAAGCGGCTCGTCCTCATCCCCTGACGCAAAGAAGGCCAACCTTTGATTCTTTCAATCTGTTGGATGCCGAGTGCCCAACGAATTGGACAATTTTAGACCTTGACCGTTGAAGGGTTGAGAGAAACAAAAGGCATTGGAAGGGGCTGGAAAGAAAACCGAGCATGCCAAATCGTATTGGTGGACTGTCCCGAACCAATTAATACCCCCCAAAAAAAAAAAAGGAAAAATAAAAATGGAAACAAAAAAAAAAACCCCAACGAGAAAAAAAAAGTAGCAGGCAGAGGACAGAGTGCCAGGAAGGATGGAAGGCGCAACGAGCTCTGGAGAAGAGTCTGTCGCTGCTTGGTCGACCCCCGCGGCGAGGTACGTGCTTTGTTTTTTTTTTTTTTCTCACTCCCCTACAAGGAAGATAAGGTGGGAGAAACAAACAAAGATAGGAAGGAAACTTCGAGAGGAATTCCCGTGCCTTCCAAAAAGGCCAAGAGAGAGAAGAATGGGAAGGGCAAGCAAAAAACCCCAACCCAACCAACCCCCTCTTTTCTTATTGCGGGAGGCGGGGGAGAACTTTTCCTCTTCTCTCCCTTCTAAATCCTCTGGAAAACCACAGCACAAAAAGAAAGTTGGCACAAAGTGCGAGCTCCTTTCAAAACGAGAGGAACACTTTGTCACTCCATTTTTTTTTTTGCTCCCCATTGGCTTTTCTTTCTCACTTGTCAACAGCTCCCATTTTCTTTTCTTTTCTTTTCTTTCAAACACAACACAACACACTCACTCCACTCACTTCACTCACTTCACTTCCCTTTCCTTTCGCTGCACACACGCACAACAAATAGGCCAAACATGACCACCTGTTTCTTCACTGAGCACCACCAACGCCTCAACAAGTTGGATGACAAGCGGATCCAAGCGCTGAAGCCGCTGATCCCGCCGCAGATCTTGATGGAGGACCTCCCTCTGTCGGAGCAGGGCGCCACCACGGTGCTGAATGCCAGGGCCATGGCAGAGGACATCATCAAGGGCAAGGATGACCGTTTGCTTGTGGTCTGTGGGCCTTGCTCCATCCATGACACCAAAGCTGCTCTTGAATATGGTGTGATCTCTTTCTTTTTTCCTCCTCTTTTTTCCTTCGTTGAGAGGAGAGCGAGAAAACTAACAACATTACGTCGATTGTAGCTTCACTGTTGAAGGAGGCAATGGAGAAGTACAAAGACGAGTTGGTCATTTTGATGCGAGTCTACTTTGAGAAGCCCAGAACAACGGTCGGGTGGAAGGGACTCATCAATGACCCTTTCCTCGATGACAGCTTCCAAATAAACAAAGGATTGCGTATGGCGAGAAAGCTCCTCTGCGACTTGGTACGTATCTCGTCTCTCTCTCTCTCTCTCTCTCTCCCTCTCCCTCTCCCTCTCCCTCTCCCTCGTCTTACCCTTTTGAACACAAACACAGAACGATATGGGAGTACCAGCAGCGTCAGAGTTTCTGGATACCATCTCTCCACAATACATTGGTGATTTGGTGTCATGGGGCGCCATCGGAGCCAGAACCACAGAAAGCCAAGTCCACAGAGAATTGGCTTCCGGCATTTCCTCCCCTGTTGGCTTCAAAAATGGTTTGTTTGTTTTCTTTTTCTTTCATTTGCAAACAGTCTTTCTCACGACCAACATTGTGAACAGGAACGGATGGTGGAGTGCGCATCGCCATCGATGCACTAAAAGCAGTGGCCGCTCCGCACCATTTCTTGTCAGTCACAAAGCAAGGCCTCAGCGCCATCGTTTGTACCACTGTACGTTCTTTACTATGCACATTTAGAAAAAAAAGATGCGAGAACAGAGAGCTAGACAAAAAACAAACCAAGACAGATAGATCTAACAAACAAACAAAAATAGGGAAATGATGCATGCCATGTCATTCTGAGAGGAGGCAACAAAGGACCAAACTACTCTGCAAAGGATGTAGACACGATCCTCAAAGAGTTGAAGGAGGCCAAGGTGTTAAATCCCCGCGTCATGATTGACTGCTCTCACGGCAACAGCTCTAAGAATCACCGAAACCAGCCTGTAGTTTGCCAAGATGTCGTTCGTATTCTCTCTCTTCTCTTGCGTTTCTTTTCTTTATTCACCATTTTGTTCTTCTCGCAAACAAAAAGGCGCAACAAGTGGCAAGTGGAAATATGGGAATCTTTGGCTTGATGATCGAGAGCCACTTGGAGGAAGGCAGGCAGGACGCCATCACCGGAGCTGCCGACAAGCTCAAGTACGGCCAATCCATCACGGACGCTTGTGTCAGTTGGCAACAGACGTTGCCCATGCTGGATTGCCTTGCTCAGGCTGTGCGTTCTAGACGTGCCACGGCTGCCAATGGTCAGCTGAACAAGTAAAAAAAAAAAGGAAGAAACAAGTTAGTTCTCTCTCTCTCACTCTCTCGCTCTTCTCTTAACTGTTTAAAATACAACAAAGAAAAAGAGATTCCTTTGTTTTTTTATTTTAAGTGTTTCTTGCGTTAGTTGACGAGGAGCTAAGAAAGAAGCAAGTTAGCTATTCGTCTTCTTTCTGTTCCGTTTGCTGCGAGCGGTTGACTTTGACCGCTTCTTCTCTTTCTTCTCTTCCCCATCGCCGTCCTCGTCACAAGCACTGGAGCTGGTGCAGGAAATAGAGTCGTCCGTGTCCGTATCGCCCTCATTCGCTTGTGACGTACTGTCTCCTTCTTTCTTCTGTTCCTTTTTCTCTGTTCCTTCCTCTTCTCCCTCTTTTTCTGCTGCTTTCTCCTCTGCTTTTTGTTGTTCGAGCTGTTGGAACAGCATCTCCTTCCACCGCTCATGGTCATAGTCCTCCTCGTTCTCGCCGCCATAGGGCTTCTCCAGGGACTCCGCCCCGACCACATCGCAGATCTGAGAGAACTGCTTGGCTCCCACGAAGCGCACCTTGCTCAGGGTAACCTCGTTCAAGAAGGGCTTGATGCACCGCCAAAAGGCGTTGAACATCCAGGGCGTGTTGATGAGGAAGCACAGGGCCAGGCGCTCGGGGTAGTGGTTCATGAGGATGCGCAGCACCTCGTTGCTGACGTTGACGTTGCTGAGCTTGAAGTTGCTGACGCCGGTGTTGGCAAAGTCGCAGATCCAAAGCATCTTCTCCACCCCCTTGGAGGCGTCCATCTGGAGGATGGCCTGCTCAAGCACCCAGACCAGGTACTTGACTTTAGGGCCGGGGTCCGTCGTATTATCACGGCCGGGTTTCATGTAGATCGTTGGTCTACCGTACTTGTCCTTCCCGTGCACGTACAGCTATTCATTTCACGCATAGAACGGAGGGAGCGTAAGAGAAGAGAACGACGAAGAGGACGAAGAAGAGGAGGAGTCAAAAGAAAAAGGAGAATAAGCGGTACTTTGCCAGTCGCTGCCTCAACTTCGATCTCTTCGAAGGTTATTCTTTCAACGCCAAAGCTTTCTCTCCACTTCAACGTCCCCCGCAGCATGTCCTGCACGTCACGAAAACAAAAAAAAAAGAGGTGCTTCAGCTCTCTCTCCCTCGTTTCGCAACATCCAAAAAGATCATGCAAAACACGACAGAAACTAGCGGACCAAAAGGGTCCTGCATACCTCGGCTTTGTTCAAGTCCCACTCTCTGGCCCGAAGGAAGCGGCAAAGGCACATGTCGTCAACCCAACGCCGTTGCGCCTCCGTCCAGTCGTTCTGGAGCCCGTCCCTGCCGGTGTCCCCCAATATGCGCTCCCGGAACTCCGCCAGCTTTTGTGCCTGTTCCTTGCTAAGGGAGCCGCGCAGCGTCCACCCTTCCCTCTGCTCTCCGCCTTCCGGCGGGTTCGCGCTCCCGTGTGGTTCCATTTTTTGTTCACAAAAACCAAAAAAAAAAAACCTCCTTCCGCGTTGAGTCGAGTTTTCCTTCTTTTTTTTTTTTGCTTTCTTTGGTAGCTTTTTCGCTTCGCCGTTCTGCTTATGTTTCAAATTTGCGCCTCGGCGTTTTGAGAGCGTAAGGACACCCCTTTATAAGCAACCCGGAGAATTACCTTTTCGTTTTTCAAAATTAATCCCTCGATGAATTGCCTTTTTTAGACGAATCGGGGCTTTAAAACTTCCCAAAAAAAGAAGTGATTTAGGAGTTATTTGGTGGACAGGAGCGAAGTTCTCTCTTCACTGTCGACAAAATTCCATAGGAAAAAAAAAAGAAAGAAAAAGAAAAGATGAACGTCGTCTTTCGTGCCGTCAAAAGCGGGGATGTGGACCGTGTGCGCGAGTGGTTGGAGGGAGGCAACGATGTGAACAGCGTTGACAAAAGGGGAGAAACCCTTCTCAGCGTTGCCATTGAAGAGGGACAAGAAGAAATGCTTGAGTTCTTGGTCAGTGGTTACTTTGTTTTTTCTCCCAGTCGTTCCCCCTCCTCTCCTCTTTTTCTCTCTCTATCTCTGGCCATTTCCTTCACTGGTAGGCTTACTTCTTTACGCTTTATAACAGCTCCAACAAGAAAACTGTGATGTGGACAAAGTGGCACCCAAGCACAAAGTTACACCTTTGCTGCAGGCTGCCTTGGCTGGCTTCGAAGAGGCCCTCGTTCACCCGCTCATCAACGCTAAAGCCAACGTGAATGCCACGGACGCAGAAGGTGTTTCCGTACTTCAGTGGGCCATTCGCTTTGGTAACGAAGACATGGTTGGGCCTCCTTTATCCCTTTCTCTGCTTCTCTCTCTCTCACTATTCACAAACCACAAAGGTAAAACTGCTGTTGGAAAAAGGTGCCAAAGTTAACCACCAAAGCCAAAGCGGGGCGAGCGCCCTCCACTTTGCCACAAGCGAGGGCAATGGCGCCATGACCCAACTGCTGCTAAACCACGGCGCCAATATCGACCTTGTCGGCGGAGAGGGTGAGGGCTCCAATCCACCCCTCTTTGGCGCCATCCTCAGCGGAAACTTGGAGATCGTGCGGGTCTTGGTGGAGAACAGCTGCGACCTCAACCGCCCCAACAAGGATGGCGAGACCTGCCTGCATTGGGCGGCCAGGGAGGGCATGACCCGCCTGGTGGAGTTCCTGGTGGAGCATGGAGCAGAGATGGAGGTGAGGAGCAACAAACAGCTGACGCCGTTGCAGGTGGCCGTTCTGGAAGGCCAGGAGGGAGTGAAGGACGTGTTGTTGAAACGAGGGGCCAAGGATGAGCCGTTGCCAGAGGGCATGCATGCTCCGTCTCGCGATGCTGCCGCAGGTTCTTCCTCTGATTCGAAGCACAGGGGCAACAATAACAGGCAATCGAGGAGCAACAATAACGACGACAACAAAGAAAATAATGCACGGAAGCGGAATGTCGGAGGAGAGAAAGAGGTGAATGAAACGAAGAAGAAAACGAAAGTGCAACAGCACACTGCTCCTTCCTCCGCGACGGCGCGTAAAGGAACCACCAAAAAGAAAAAGTCTTCTGGTGATGCCGTTCTTCCACTCATGCATTTTATTTAAAGCGTCACTCACTTCCTTTTTTTTTTTTGTCTATGTTCAGAGTTATCCAATCCAAACGGGGAGCGCACAAAGCCGTTCGTCATCTTCATTCTTATCACTCTTGCCCTGTCTTTTCTTGGGTTGATCTTCTCCGCCAAGTGAACATGAGGCACCACCCACGCCACTTTATTTGTTTTAACAAAGAAAATCTGCAAAAAAAAAAAAAAAAAGGACTAAAGTTGTTTACAAAAAACTTGCATGCCCCCAGCCGGGTTTTAACCAGCGACCTTCAGTCTGACACTCTACCAGCTGAGCTATAGGGCGGAACTCCGCACTACTGCATGGCATGGCAGAATCGAGGATGAGGAGCGAAGCCACCGTGGACCATGGAGTAATGGAGATTAGAAAGGGATGCATGGCAGAGTGTGGTTGGTGTTTGCTTTATGTTGTCCTTGGTATATACCAAAGAGAAAAGAGGAGATGAAGTAAATGGTGGTGTTTTTTACTAATGGCCTTCTATTTTCAGAACTGGGGGATGGAGCAATTTTTAGCACTGATGATGCAGTGGAAGGAAATTACAAAAGGCAAAACAGAGGTAAAAGAGTTACAGGTACAACAAAGCTCACACTTCACCTCTTCCCCATTTTAACAAGCTCATGATCTATTGCAATTACTTCTGAACCTTCATGAAGCTTACAGGCCAACATTCAGCAAAAAGTAAGGTAGTTCTCATTCTTTTTATGTATTGGAAAACTCCAACATAGTAGCTCTTCTTTCTGCTGAGTTCTCCTCTGTCATCAACCTGTGGAACTTCTCATCTTTTCCTTCTCCATTCTTGATGTTTTTTTTTCTCTCTTTTCTATTTTATGCTTTGTTCTTTTATGGATCTTTCTTCTAGTTTAACCACCTCTCCTTGTTTCTTCTTCTTTCCTCTCAGGACAACTTACAACTTTCAACTTATAACAAGATACTTTACTTGTACTCTTTTAGTAAATTAAGTTCAGGTCTCATACTTACTTTGTCTCTGCTATCATTCTCGTCTTCTCCCATAAGCTTTCAATTTCATAATTGGTATCAGTATTCATTCTAGGTGCAAATTGAGTCTAGCTGATCAACGTGGCCCATTTGTTTATTGTGGTCATGGGACATATTGAGTAGGACATCATTGTTCTATTTGATTGTATTCTTGCCACTGTAAAGATTATCAAGGAGTTGTTTTCTTTTCTATAGTAAAAGGTTTTTGTTGCCAAAAGCAGATCTCTGCCATCATATTTGCTAGGTTTGTTAAACAACTTGATAGCACATCTTTCATGAGCTACAAGGCTGTGAAAACATTGAAGGTAGGGAGAAGTTATACACTTTTTCTGTATACAGATCAAAAAGAGCTAATAGCTGATTATTCTAATTGACAAGTATGAAAAAATGGTCTGCATCTTCAAGACCAACAGCAGTATCAAAAACACTAACATAGAAATCTGCTGAAATAGCAAAGCTTCTTCCTGTAGGATGATAAGTGACTATTCATGATATTGTTGCTGTTGTTGTCTCTGATCTCACCTCTTCTTTTTCTCTTTGTTATTTAAACAATGTTCCTTTCTTGTTTGTAATATCTTTAATACTATAAGAAGAAAACAAAAATATAGGCCTTCTTTATAGTGCTTCAAATAAGCTGTACACTGGAAAGCTTCTTGCTATTATTAGGCTATAACATTCTCTCTTTTCTACTCCAGTGTTCCTCTGATGGCATAATGGTCTAACTGTGTTTCAACAAGGAATGAAAAAGATCTTCAACAAATCCAAGTAGAAGTTTTCTTGGTGTTATATTAAAAACCTCATCACTTTTCTGTGGCCTTTTGTCCCCTTCACTTACACAAGGTCTTTGGGTGTCTCTATGAGCATTACTTTTATATGGTCAAAAAATGCACCTTCTTGGTGCTGACCTTGTGAGGATGGATGAAGATATGATCTGTTAGATTCTAATCTAATTCTAACAAATCTAATTCTAATATCAACAGAATAACCCTGTGGATCAAAAAAGGGACAGTATGTAAGTGACTCTGGGTTTGTTCACATGAAAAGAGGTGTGGACCAAAGTGTGTACTTTGAATGTATTATAAGGAAAAGGGGAAAATAAAAAGGGATGAGACAACTTGGAATATCCAAGGAAAGTGTTGACAGGAAGTTATAATGAATCATTGGTTTTTTAACACATCCACAATATCTTGCCTTAAAAATGAAAAATAATATAACTTAGCATATCACCTTGTGAGCTGTGGCATTTTTATATATTCTTGTTATATGAGCTACTTATTTGAACTCCTTTGAGAAAAAGTAGTAATCAAATGAGGGTAGAAGCTAAGCTATATACCATTGAGGTGAAGGCATTCCTTGTAATAACATGTTGTATTATGGTAGTCATTTACTCCTTTTTGATGAGAAGTCGAAGTTCTGGAGAGGATAAATTGTCCCAGCATTGAGTGATATACTTATCATCACCACTCATTATAGTAAGGTTGAACCTTTTTTGCTACAATCAAGTAGACCATAACAAGCTTGTTGGCAAAATCACCAACACTTATCTCAAGACTCCTCATGTTGGATCCGTCCTGGACCCTCAGCTCTTCTTTCTTTTATATCCCCCCATCCTTCCTTTCTCCTCTTTCCCTTTTCTCTAGGTGTACTTTGAAGCAACGTTGGAGATTCACTCTCGTTGTCCTTCCTCTATTCTCTTGAATACACTTCTTGTCTCATCACTGACTCTTTTATTCCTAAGGTTGGATTTAACCAACATTTTTTTTGACAAGACATAAGTGATTCAAATCCCCGCTTGTGTTATGCACATCATGGAAGCCTCAGCCGCTCTCGACACCCTCCGTGAACAGCTTCGCAAAGCACAACAAGAGTACCTCCGCATGCTCCAACAATCCTTTCATCTTGAACTCGACATCCCCAACTGTCTTGAGACTGAACGTGCCGCCAAAGAAGAAGAACAGCGCAAGTTAGACGACGCCGCAGAACACACTAGAAAGGCCATGGAACGGTTACAACAACGTATAGACAGCTTTGTTGCTTTCCTGGCATCCACCTCCGCCACACTAGGCAGTTCTTCCATGTACAACACTACCACTGCCGCTGTTTCTCCTCCCTCTCCCGTCCCACAGATCTCGCCTATACAGTCACCTCATCCGAGTTCACCCTCTCCTGTTGACATTTCCGTCAACAACACAACTGCTTCCAACAGCACGCACGTTGCCTCTGTCCCTGAAGAACAGAGCAACACAACTACTCCTTCGCCTCCTACACAGAAGAAAATGCCTCGCCTTCCCCCCGGACTACCTAAGTTTAACGTCAGCAAGCGCCAGGACCCCGCTCTTCACACCATGGAACTGGAGTATCACCTTAACGCCTACAACTACCCTGAGGATAGATGGACGCAAGCCCTCATCACCACCCTTGTTGGAGACGGACGTCTTTGGGCCATTAGCGCTCTACGAGACCAACCATGGAATGTCGCCCGAGACCTCTTCCATCGGCACTACCACCTTCCAGACATTGAGGCCACAATGATCGAGGCCGTCACGTCATTTTGACAGAAGCCTGGCGAAAGTGTTCATCAGCTCATTGATTGGTACTGTGTACTCTGTAATCGTCTTCCTGACACCTTCTACGACTACCTCAAAGCTTTCTTCTTTGGGCGAGCCCTTCTTCCCCACATAAAGTCGAAGTACAAGCAACAGACTCTTCGCAACAAGCCACAAGACGTCACTGCTGCTTTCGAGCTCGCAGTCCTCATTGAGACAGAGTTTCCCCAACCTTCTTCAAAAGATAAAGGTCACACCAAGTTATCACAAAGGCAATCATTACCCCACACAATGGGTGCTGTTTGCGCACACTGCAAACTACGCAACCACATGGAAGATCAGTGCCAGAAAAAGGCCCACAGGCTACAACGGCAGGCTTCTCCAGCAACGTCTGCTACGCCAGCCTCATCTTCTGCTCCTACAACACGCAACCCCACGTCAACACTACTACAACAAACACACATGCAACCACCAGCACACCAGTCCTCTCCCAGCTCACGTTCCCTCAACTCCATGTCTTCTACACTACAACAGAGCAGCACACCCGCTCCTGCCACTGAGCAGCAAGACTCTATTGGAGGTGAAGAGGAGTATGATGAGTTCTTTGAGTCACAACAGGCTCTCAACTCGATCACCATCACAGATGATCTGCCCGGACCTAACGACCCTATCTGTGCTCCGATGACCATTAAACAGCCATCATGTCACTGCTGTCATTGACTCTGGACTTCATGCACAAGTCCGACATGGGCATAACAGACATCCCTATTGACTACCCTGAGGAACCACTACCCCGCTCCAAGGACCACGACATCACCTGATGCCAACATCAACGTTTGGTGAAGGCTGTCAAGGAACACATCTGCAAGTGCATTCTTGAGGCCATTGAGAAATACCTCCAGGAGAATGAGGCTCTACTGACAGGACCTTCCTGTACCCTCCCTGAAGCTGTCCTCCACCTAGACACCAGAGACCACCCTCCTGTCTTTTGCCATCAGTATCCCATCCCACACCATTTAATGCTCGTCATCGATCTGCAAGTGGCGGAATGGCTGCGTACCAGCGTCATCATGCTCGCCCCACCGGACAGTCCCTGGAACTCTCCTCTCACCGTCATACCCAAGAAGGACGCTGATGGCAACGTCACCCAGTGGCGTGTCTGCATCGACCCACGCCTCCTGAACAAGCTCCTCTTGGACCTCACATACCCAATCCCTACTATCCGCAGCATTATCTCCAAAGTGCAAGGCTTTTTCATCGCCTCTGCCCTCGACCTTATCTGGTCTTACACACAATGTCCCATTGCTCCTGAAGACTGCATCAAAACTACATTCACATGGAACGGTCGTCGTTACATGTTCGTCGCCGCCATTTTTGGCATCAAGATCGTTGCACAGCACTTCCAGTGCCTCATGGATGTTGTCACTGCTGCTATTGCTGAGTTCACTTCCCATTACATCGATGATCTCGCTGTAGTTTCCCACAGTGTGGAAGAACATATCAAGCACCTGATCCACGTCATCCTCACTCTCACCGCTGCAGGACTCCATATCCATCAGGAG
The DNA here is from genome assembly GCA_031835245.1 of Balamuthia mandrillaris. NCBI lineage: Eukaryota > Discosea > Longamoebia > Balamuthiidae > Balamuthia > Balamuthia mandrillaris. The sequence goes on along the minus strand of JAVKOQ010000170.1, from coordinate 68,034 downwards.
AAGTGTCAGTTCGGGTACAAACGTCTCTGCATCCTCAGTTTCATCATCAATTGCAGCAACATCCTTCCCGATCAACGCAAGCTCTCCACCTTCGCACTCCTAGAAGTACCATCCACCAGCAAGCAAATGCAATCCTTCCTCGGCTTCGCAGGCTACCTTCATGACTTCATTCCCATGTTCGCCCAACTCGTTCGGCCCCTTGACGCCCTCCAGTACATCAAGGATCTCCGCCCTCATTGGAACCAAGATTGCCAGGACGCATTCGACGCCCTCAAGCACATCTTATCCAACCCACCCATGCTCTCTCTCTATGACCCATCCTTACCTCTGTTGGTTGGCACCAATGCCTCCCAATTTGGTGTTGGCGCCGTCCTCTACCAGATCGGACCCAACAACAAGCACCACTACATCGCATTCGCGAGCAAAGCCCTCAACCCTGCCCAATGCAACTATCCTGCTACCAAACGTGAGATGCTAGCCATCCTCTTCGCTGTCCGCACCTTCAGCGACTGGCTCTATGGCAACAAGTTCATG
>JAVKOQ010000170.1:37500-57500 GCA_031835245.1 Balamuthia mandrillaris | reverse complement strand
TCTCACCGCTGCTCTCCGTTACTCCTTCCCTGAGGTAGGAGCTGCGGAACAACAATAAGAGACCTAGAGACCAGCGTACTTGCGGTTGGTTTGTGTATGATCTGTTTTTGTGCAGAGCACATCACATACAAACTCCCCTCTTACTGGGGTGTCTTTCTTTGCTACCCTTACCACGCTGCCCTTCACTCCCTCTCCCAGCGGAGATCGCTTAAGATCACCACCCAAAAGAAGAGATGTGTTGAAGCAGCGGGCAAAGCAAGCGTTCAGGTCCGAGAAACCTTGCTCTTGAAAAGCGCCGCATCTCAAAACCCTTTCTCTTCCCATCCTTGCATCTTGCGTCACAAGGACTCAGAAGACAAAGCCTGCCTTGGCGAGCTTCGGTCTGGCCCAGGGTTTTTCGACAGCCAAGAAAGACAAAAACAGTGTTTGCCTCTCAGCTCTCTCCCTCAACCGTCCCTTTGCTCCGCAGGACAAACCTTTCCCATCCTCAAACCCACCTTGAGAGCAGCAGCCTGGAAGAAAAGAAGACACGCAACTGGTCACAGCTGGTTTGTGGCAGCTCTGTGCACCGTTTTTTTGCCGCTCTTCCTTCTCCCTCTGCTCCCTCTTTTTTAACTCCAACAAGAGAAAAATGATCACCTGACCAGGGCTACTAGTGCAGCTGGTAGGAACCATGCTATGAACTCGCAGCACGTGCGGAATTTCCTTCCTCACACGCAGGGCCGCCATAGTGACTCCCAAACCCACCCACCTTCGCTCCTTGTCAATCCTTTCTCTCTGCACCTGGATGTCCGTTTGGATCGACTTTTTGCAGGCCAGTTGCGGCCGGAGCCGCGCTTGAACCTGCTACTTCAGTCTGCATCCTCCCTTCGCTCCTGTGCTTTGAAAAGCGATTTTTTCTCTTCACCCCCTATTTTGTGCCAACCTCATTTTGTGCCAACTAACACTTGCGCTTAAACGAACAGAAGTGCAATATTTTGCCGCCAGTTTGTCCATGTTGAATTTTCAATTTAGACTCCTCGTAATTTGTACATAATACATGTTTCAGTTAGAAGTCTTTTGGCTTTCTATTGCAGGCTGGATGGGATCAACCTCATAGGTTGTAATACCAATGACACCTCTCAATTAACTCAATTGATAGTGACACATCAACTACCCTTTTGTTGGACCTTTTGGTGTTTTTGATATGGCAAAGTTATCACAATAGTTCTTCTTCCAGAGATCTTTGATGCTATCCTTGTGTATTTTGTATTTTTGGTTTTTATTGATTTTTTACTTTTATCATTTCTCTTTACTGTATGTCATCTACAAGAAAGGACTTTATATGACTCAAGGCTGGGTTGTGATAAAAGACTTTGAATTAAAACAAAGTGTCATAGTAGTATGTGTGTTCCAAAAGAAAAAGAAAAAGAAAAGAGGAACAGAAACAAAACATGAAATACGATAAATAAATAAAAAAAACCAATCAAAAGCTATGTATTAAAAAATAGGAAAGAATGTTGATAAAAATTTAACATTATCAATTCAGTACTTCCTTTTTAATTTTTCTTTATATCAACACTTTACCTATAATCGCTTTTTGTGAATTTCTTTTTAACTAGTCAAAAACATTCTTTCCTATTTTTTAATACATAACATAAATGGTTGAAGCCAAGATTTGAAATCCCAAATTAATTCCATTGGTTGAAGATTTGGATGAAACTCTGTGATTACATAGGTATTATGTACAAAGGTGGAAAATCTTGTAAGCTTTTGATATTGTGTTTTAGAAGTGCTTTGCACATTGTTGAAAATATTTGGCCAATGTCTTCATGTGTATGGCCAGGAGGAAGGTAAGAGAGCTTGATATGCTGGATCAGGTTCATATGTAATAACCATACACAAAAAGCAAAAAGGAATCTGTTTTTGTTTTCATGTTAGCAATTATCTTCTTGAAGATAAAGAGTTGAAGGATAGTATGGAAGTTGAGGAAGTATGGTTGTAAAATAATGAAAAAGATGAGATATAATCACGTTGGCATCATCAGAAAATGTTTTGAAGTAGTGCTATAAATATCATTTGTGTATTGAATGGTTGATGATTCCAAGTTGCTTTTAGTTGTTCCAAGCTTTGGGGGGGTATATGAAGATAAAGAAGTAGAATGGCCTCTATGTAATCAAGTATTAGGGACATAATTGATACTAAGGAGGCTTAGGCTTCTGTATAACAAGCATAGTAGTCTTCTTTATGATGTTTAATAAATTGTAAATATTGAGTCCATTGTAATGATAGCTACCTTCAATCTGTATTCATTTTGCATGCTTTAAAGAATAAGATTAGTTTACAACACTATCACACTTGCCAAGGCGAGTAATTTATTTGATGAATGGTGAAGAAAGGATTTAAATTACAGTCATAACAAAAAAAAAGAAGATAATGGTAATAGTACTGAGTAAAACCTACCTTAGGAAAATGAACATTGGCAAAATCTGTTTAAGAAGCACAGAAAAACCAAAGTAAGAAATCAAATGTCCTGTTTTTAACACTGCAGTCCTGTCTTCATAAATGGCCTCTCAAGTAAGAAAAACAGACATGTAGATGGTGTCATCATTGAGTATATACTCTCTAATAGAATTAAAAAAGCTAATAAGCCATGCTTTTGACAGGAGATATGTTCTGCTTTTTTGATGTTGACCTGTATTGCCATGAACAACTGCTCAACAACCACCTCTTCAAAGCAAAATACATCATTGGAGCTTGTTTTTGCTAATCCTATGCAATATGTGAAAAGCCTTACAGTGTTGATGGTAAAGCAGAGCAATGAATTTTTGTCAACATAAAAGATCTCAACTAGCGATGAGACAGAGAAAAAGACAACAGAAAGGCCTTTTTATGGTAAGTTTAAGCCTTTGTTTTGATTTTTGATTGGTGGTTTGAAACTTTTAATAACAGATCAAAGCATTGAGCCGCTTTAGTATTGATGGGGAATAACCCTATAGATCAAGAAAGGGATGGCACGTAAGCCAATCTGGGTTTATTCACAAGAAAAGGGGTGTGGACCAAAGTGTGTGCTTTGAATGTGTTGCAAGGAAAAGGGGAAAATAAAAAAGAGCGAGAAAACTTGGTGTATTCAAGGAAAGTGTTGACAGGAAGTCATAATGAATCGTTGGTTTTCCAACAAAAGCAAAGCAAATGATCATCTATCACAAACTTGATGAAGTATTGTGAGCCATAAAGAAAATTGAAAGTAATAAAGAAAATTATAATGCAAAAAAAGAATGACAATAATGTTGAAAAATGGTGAAAAAACTGTGAGAATGGTGTTCACACAGTTCAAAAAGATCAAAAAACTAAAACTAAACTAAAATAGTTCTAAACAGTTTTTATTGTTAAATTTAGTTGCAGTTTTTTTTTAATACTACACACACCTTTATGCTTCCCTTTTTTTTTTAATACTGCACTTTTGCGATTTCTTTATCAACAACATGGCCCAGTCTATACACCTTACCATTGCTAAGTTAAAAGAAAAGCTTTTACAACAAGTCATTTCTTTTGACAAGAGAGCTAACAAGGCAGATCTGCAAGTGTTCTATGACAATGTGACCAACAAGGAGAAGGAAAAAGAGGATGCTCCAAAGGATTGCCAGTGGATATTGTGTCAAGGCTCTATGAAAGAAGTCCAGCCATACTATGAGGATAGCAGTGTGCATGATGAGCTTGCACAACTTCAATAGTCAGCATTGAGTGAAAGATTTGTGAAAAAAATGGAGATGGTAGAGCTGCAAACCATTACAATGAAAGGTTTGTAAATTTTTATGTTCACTTCCTATTTTATCATTTTCTATGCATTTTTTGGACCAGTGCAGATGCAAAGTTGTCCTTACACTTTTCTTTCTTTTGATTTGTGTATACATGTGTACTCTCTCCCCTTCCATACTTCTTGTCAACACTCTCCCCGATACCTCCAAATTTTCTCGCCCTTTTTATTTTCCCCTTTTCCTCACGACACATTCAAAGCATACACTTTGGTCCACACCCCTTTTCTTGTGAATAAACCCAGAGTCGCTTACGTGCCGTCCCTTTCTTGATCCGCAGGGTTATTCCCCATCAACAACTTCCTCTCCTTTGATTTGTGCATGCATGTGCACTTCCTTTCTTTTGATTTGTGTATGCATGTACATTTCCTTACTTGCATTTCCTTTCTTTCAATTTGCACATGTGAGTGCACTTCCTATCTTTCGATTTATGCATGTGTGTGTACTTCCTTTCTTTTGCTTTGCGCATACATGCACATTTCCTTTCCTTCAATACCTGTTGCACCATATTAATTGAGCATGAAAAAGGGCAAATGGTGTGGTTAGCAAAAATCATTCCATTGAACCAAAATGGCTTGTTACCTTCCTTACCCATGTTAGAAAAGGTAAGACTCTATTGAAAGAGGTGAGTGTAAATATATTAACCATTTTGTTAAAAAGCTTGCAGCATGGAACAATAGAGCACATACTGAGTGTGCAGCTCATGAGTTTGATTGAGACAAAGTGTTTATAACAATGAAGTATCTTCAACAACATCGCACTCAAAAAAAGAAAGCACATGGGTTGGCATCCCACCTGGTACTGCCACTACCATTCTTTTTAACGTTAAAATCTGTTGTTAAACTAATAAGGGAAATTTACAAGACCAATACACAGTATGGCAGTAGTAATAGTGCTGGAGCTCAACTATCTACAGACATTCTGCACTAGTATACAATAATAGCAAAGTTGATGTTTAACGTCCTTTAACCAAAGCATATAATACGGAGATTCACACACTCACACTCCAAAAGGATTGCCTTTTAGTGTGTTAGCTTTCTTGGGAACTGTTGTCTCAAATGCAGATGATACAGCTTTGTTGACAGCTTGCAAGGCTGCGATAGTGGAAGAGGAAAAAGTAACCAGGGTGGGCTTTATCCAGTTGGTACACATTTTTGCAGTTGTTTTATGATAGTCTGTCAGATTTGTACACATATGTGCATTTGGGTTTAAATCAAAAAAGAGCAAGCCTCAATTCTAAACCTCAAGGTCATATGAGATGAGCTCCTCAAATCTCTGGGCAAACACCAGATGGTCAATGATATGCTCAAGGCGGTCTGTGATTTTGTTAATGATGCAGGTAAGGGTGTCAAACTGCTTGTCTGCAATATGATGGTGTTTGTGACAATTGTCTTGTAGCGCTCAAAGATGGACTTGTTGGTGTGCTTAAGGAGGACATCAACAGCTTCTATGAGGTAGGAGATGTTGGAAGTTTGATGCTCAAGGCTGTCAAGCCGTTTTGAGAAGTATTGTGGGTCTCTTTGCTCTGCTTGCTGGAGAGCATGATCCAGTTCCTGGATGCATTGCTCTGCTCAACTAGGTAGTCATAGGCCAACAACAACCACACACCTGAGAAGGTCAAAGAAGGCAAAGAGAGCCTCTTCTTCAACAGCCCACCCTATGTAGTGAACACACCCTACCATGCAGCTGACACACTTTTCATAGAGCGCCTGTTATTCTCCCCTTCCACACAACCTACCTCTCTGAACTCTTTTTCATTTTCTTCCAAGATTCTGACTGATCTACCTGCTTACAACCCTGAACATGACAGCGACCCGGAACCCTTTCTTCAACAACTGGAGAACAACCTTCAGATTGTCAACCTTCATCCCAGCATGTGGAACATGGCCCTCGCAAAATACACACAAGGGTCCAAGATCACTTCCCACTGGGTAGAAAACAATATAGTTATCCCCTTAAACGGATTAAATGGATGAAAGATGGCACCCAGATGCCTAGCAAAGTCAACACCAGCCAACACCACAATGGCAACAACAATGGGTCCTCCTCATCTTCTTCCTCATCATCAGGACATCCTCTGTCCTCCAACAAACACACCTGCCATAAGTGCTCAGCACCCTGGCATCCTGGTCATCAGTGTAAACCCCACCAGCCTGTAGCACTCAACACCAGCCAAGCGCAGACACATTAGGTTACAGGTCCACCACCCGCATTACCCACTGTGCGACACATTTCCACATCAACTGTGGTTCTCACAAGTTGTTTTACCACTTCTTCATTATGCCTCTTCAAGGTGAGCATTCGCTAGAACAGCACATCAGTGACATCATCAAGGTCATCAATGCCCTCACTGTTGCAGGCCTCCGCCTTCGCCTTGAGAAATGCCAGTTTGGATATACCTGAGTGCGACTCCTTGGTCATATTGTATCAAGAGATGGCCGCCTACCTGACCTAGAGAAAATCTCCACCTTTTCTACTCTACCTACTCCCACCACAGGCAAACAGATACAGAGTATCCTAGGTTTCACCAACTTCCTTCAGGACTACATCCCTCGCTACGCAGAGATCACAGCACCCCTTGAGCCTCTCCAGAACGTCCCTGATATCCGGCCTTATTGGAATGATGACTGTCAACAAGCACTTGACACTTTCAAGCATGTCATCTCCAGTCCAACTATCCTAAGCACACCAGATTGGGACAAACCCTTTCATGTTGGCACCAACAGGATGTCTTGCTGTAGGTCCAACAGGCTCAGCATGGTGTTGGTGCTGTACTTTACCAGGAAGATGATAACAGCAATCATACCCACATCTGCTTCACCAGCAAGGCTCTTAACCCCGCTCAACTCAATTATCCTTCCATCAAATGAGAGCTGCTTACTATTATCTTCGCACTTTGCAGATTCCACTACTACCTCATCAGCCAATGTTTCTTACTTTATACTGACCACAGACCTCTTGTGCATCTTTTCAATGCAAAAGACCTCAATAGCATGCTCTCTTGCGATTCTTCACTATGACTTCAAGGTTTTCCATCGGCCTGGCATTCATCATATCTTAGAGGACTCCCTTTCATGATTGTAGGTTAGTTCTGGCCCAACATCCACAATGACTGCCACAACGCAGTATGCCATTGCAAGGAATGCCTTCGCTTCAACGTCACACAGCTTGGCTTCCACCCTCTCAAGTCGATACATGCTACCTTTCCTTTTGAGCATATCGCCATCAACCTTACTGGCCCCTTGCAAACAGACTTCATGGGCTATCAATACATCTCCATCATCACAGACATCAACACACGTTTTATGATTCTCCGTCCTCTCAAGGACAAATCCGTGGAAGAAGTCTCCCATGAGTTTGTCAAGATCATCTGCAAACTTGGCTTCCCCAAAGTCATCCAGTCTGACAATGGCACTGAATTTATCAACAAAATCATGTCTGCAGTACGTGACCAGGCAGGTTTTGACCACCAGTTCATCTCTTTGTATTACCTACGAGCCAACAGAGCTGTAGAAAGCCATGTTAAGCTCACCAAATCCATGCTCCTAAAATCCCTTAAAGGCGACCTTGAACACTGGTCCACATTACTTCCCATTGCTCAATTCGCCCTGAATCAGCATATATCCTATCACCAGACTCCAAACCCTTCAAGCTCTTCTTCAGCAGGCCTCTTTCCTACCCAGACAATTACTTTGAAAGCATATCCAAGCTTAAAACTCCTCATGAGATCACCTCTCTTACCAAGGTAATGCTGCAAATCGTCTACACCTCCATCTATGAAAAGGTTACCAAATACTCCACCAACATAGAAAAGTATTTCAACACCAACAACAAAATTACCCATTATTTTCCTGGTAATAAGGTAATGCTGAAAAACTCGTCAGCAAACTCCAAAACTGATCCTAAGTATCTTGGCCCCTTCAATCATCCACCACTTCACCAACAACAGAGCCTACATCCATCAAGACATCACAGGTGATATACTCCCTGACAAGGTTCCTCCAAGTGCTCTCTAGCTTGTTGATCCCAACACTCCTTTTAAAGACAAGCACTTTGAAGTTGAAAAGGTCCTTGACCATGATGGCCCACCTTCTGATCGCTACTATCTCATGAAGTGAAAAGGATACTTCAACTTGGATAACTCCTGGGTTGCAGCCAAGGACTTCAGCTCTCATCAACCCATCACCACCTACTGGGAGAAGAAGTACCCCAAGACCAAGAAACATCACAAACAGCGTTAGTTCTCTTTGGGAAGGCAGTGATGTTGGAAAACCAATAATTATTTATGACTTCCTGTCAACACTTTCCTTGGATACCCCAAGTTTTCTCACCCCTTTTTATTTTCCCCTTTTCCTTGTGACACATTCAAAGTACACACTTTGGTCCACACCCCTTTTCTTGTGAATAAACCCAGAGTGGCTATTATGCCCTCCCTTTCTTGATCTGCAGGGTTATTCCCCATTGACAAAAGCCATTGGAGAAGCACCAGAGTAGTTAGATGCAGGCTATGGGAGTACACAACTTCCAACTCTAACTGCTTTTTATTCATTCTGTTGTGCTGCAACACATCTATCATTCTTATCCAAAATTACACTGTTTATAATAACCATACAAATTTTTGTTGATACATATAATCCTCATTTTTTTTTACTTTCAATCTTTTTTGTTTTTATTGTTAGAGTCAAACTTAATAAAAGAACAGAACAAATACTTAGAAAGGAGTGGACTATGCAGAATTTGCTCTATCTAAGCAGATCAGGGGCTGCTAATAAGGGCTTTGAGGACTTGAGAGGGGGTGCTGATAATAGGAGTGTATGGTGTGAAAAAAAGCGAAATAAAAAGTTTGACAAAGAGGAGGATCTTGCCCCCGGCCGGGTTTGAACCAGCGACCTTCAGATCTTCAGTCTGACGCTCTACCAGCTGAGCTACAGGGGCTGGTCAGAATCATATTTCTTGCTTGCAGGCAGCGTCGCCTGCTTGATTGCGTAGCTCTTTCGTAGTAAAGTTTTTCTTTTGCGCAGCATGAAGAGAGAAGTGGCGGTGGTGGGTGCCGGTATTTCTGGTTTGGCCTGCGCCAGGAGGCTTCTCGCAGCTGGCTGGCGCGTCACGCTCTTTGACAAAGCCAAACGTGCTCCTGGTGGGCGGGTGAGCACCAAGCGCTTGGGCGAAGGTTCTTTTTCTGGGCCTTGGCCTCTTCTTCTTCCTTCCTCGCTCACCGCCCCATTGGTACTTTGACCTGTGCAGGTTCGCGCTTCCACTTTGATCATGGAGCTCAGTACTTTACTTGCAAAGACCCTATTTTTGTGGAGGCTACACGACAGGCCATGGAGGCGGGTTTTGTCCAAGAGTGGCATGGCCGCTTTGCTGCCATCGAGGAGCAGGAGGAGAAGGAAGAAGAATATACCAACACCTATCATGTGCTCTCCAAGCATACGGACACTCAACCAAGCAGATATGTGGGCGTGCCTGGCATGAGCAGCTTCACGCGGTGGCTCAGTGAACCTCTCCGTGAGCGCATACGCTTGGATCGCTTGGTAGCTTCTGTCACTTGGCTTCCGCATTCATCATCATCAACAGAAAAGAAAGGGGAGGAGGAAGCAACGGCAGAAGAGAGAAAGAAAGGAGGAGTATGGCGGTTGGTGGATGATAAAGGCAATGAGTTGGGCTGCTTTGAAGGGGTGGTCATCTCGACGCCCTCACCCCAAGCGTTGCCTTTGTTGGAGGACGCACCGATTGAGATGAAGGAAGTGGTATCACAAGTCCGAATGGTCGGCACGTGGGCCGTAATGCTGGGCTTCTCCTCATCTATATCGTCACTTTCCTCAAACATCTACGATGGCTACTTTGTGAACGTGAAAGCTTCTCCGTTGGGATGGATTAGCAGAAACAGCAGCAAACCACAACGAAAGAAAGAGCAAGGAGGAGAAGAAGCAGAAGAAACATGGGTCCTGCATGCTTCTCCCGAGTGGTCAGAAGTCCACATGGAGGACTCTCCTGAAAGCGTGTCTCAAGTGCTCCATCATGCATTCATAGAGCTCATGCGTGGCGCTGGCATCTTGGAACAAACCCAAAGAGAACCAGAGCCATCCGTCAAATCCGCTCATCGCTGGCGCTATGCTCGCGCTGATCCTGCTTTGGACGGACAGGAAGGCTTTCTCTTTGATGGCAGAAGAGGGCTGTTGGGTTGTTGTGGCGATTGGGTGAATGGCAACCGTGTGGAGGGAGCGTACATGAGCGGCCACAAGTTGGCCGAGCGTTTTCTTCGTGAAGTCGCTTGTGGTGCCAAGGGAGGTCATCCTCTCCAGAAAGCTGTCCTATAAACAAAAACGCTCCGCTACGAAAGGAAGGGACATTATCCTCAAAAAATTTCCGAGTGCGTAAAAATGACTCCTCAGCCCATTTCTCGAGACGACACGAGAGAAACAAAAAAAAAGAAAAGAAAAAAAAGAGAAGAAAGAAAAGCAGGAGGAGATGTCGTCCTGGAACAAAGCCACCAAGTCCTTGCGGAGGACCCATAAGGAGCGCTCGCAGCCCAAGGAGAGACAGAGGCTCGGTTTGTTGGAAAAACACAAGGACTACAAGCTCCGAGCGGATGACTACAAGTTTAAGCAAAAGCGGTTGAAGGCGTTGCGGGAGAAGGCCGCCTTCCGTAACCCTGATGAGTTCTACTTCAAAATGGTTTCCACTCACACTGAGGTACGTTTGGCAAAAAAATCTGTTGGGATGAGGCGCACCGTTTTTCTGTCTTTTCTTCTGCTTTCTGCTCTGCTCTGCTTTTCTCACCTCCTTTATTCAACGATTGTTTCTTCTCTTAGGATGGAGTGCACAAAGCGACGAGAAAGGGGAAGAAGCACTCTGCGGAGGCCCTCGCCACCATGCGCACTCAAGACGTTGCTTACTTGACTGCCGCCAGACAAACCGAACTTAATGTACCTTTTTTTCTCCTCTCTCCTTTCTCCTCTCCTTCTCCTTTCTCCTCTCTCTTCTCCTCACAAACTATTCTGGAACAGAAAGTAGAACGGCTGCAAGCGGCGCTGCATCTCTTAGACGAAAAGCCAAAGAACAAGCACACCGTCTTTGTGGACTCGGAGCAGGAAGCTGCTGAGTTCTCTCCCGAAAAGTACTTCAACACCCTTCCCGAGCTGGTCGACCGCTCGTTCAACCGACCCACCAAAGAGCAGCTCGAAAAGGAGGAGCTTGTCATCAGCGCCAACAAAGGAGAGGCCCACAGCAAGAAGCTTAGCAAGGAAAAGAAGCGTCAGTACAAGGAGTTGGAGCAGAGGTTGCTGCGTATCGAGGCCATCGACCAGCTGATCGCCGAAGTTCAGCTGCAAAGGAACTTGATGGGAAAGGGCAAACGGAAGCGTGTTTCAGAGGAGAACAAAGAGGAAGGCAAACCGGCCGTCTACAAGTGGAAGCGTGAAAGAAAAAAGTAAAGCGGATTTTGCTGTTGAAAGTAAGTATAATTTTATTACAAAGGTGATAACCTACTCAACAACAACAACCAGTTTTTTTTTTGGTTTTCGTGCTGTCACTCGTTTGAAGTTGTTGCTGTTGTGAACAAGGAAGAAGGATGAGGAGTAAGACGACGAGCTTTTCTTGCCTCCTTGTCTTCGTCCTCCTCCGACAAGGGATTCAACTCATCCTCTACTTCCCCTTCTTCCATCACCAACTCCTCCTCCAGCTCGTCCTCCAATTGTTGCAACCATCGTTTACAGTCATCGTACTGCTCTTCCATCCATTCTTCCTCCTTCTCTTCTTTCTCTTCTTCCTTTGTTTGTCCTCGAGGAGCAGAGCAAGCGGAAGCACAAGACGCTTCGTCCGTTGCTTCCAGTTTACGCATCAGCTTCTCTATCTCTGCAAAAGACATTTGTTGCTGTTGTTCCACTCGAAGGTCCTGCAGCATGCCTTCCATAAACTGGATCTTACCATCCAACTCTCGCTCCAACAGCTCCACTCCTTGCCAGTAGCTTCGCTCCTCCTCCGCCTCTTTAGCTCGTTGTGCTTCCTCCTTACCGCTGTCCAATGGGCTTAGGGTGACTGTTTGGCATTTCAAGGAGAATGAAAGAGAGCAGTTAGCGAAAAGAAAGAAAGAAAGAAGAAAGAAAGAAGAAAGAAAAGAGAGAAAAGGAAAGGAAAGAAATGCATTACAAGGATCGATGCCGCATTCGACGAGCTTGCGTTCATAGTCTTGCGCGCGAGCTTGTAGGACGCTCATTTCTTTGGTCTGTGCTTCGTACTTTTCCACCTGAGAGTTGACCATGGCGATCCTTCGTTCCTCCAAGTCCTTCAACTCCCTGTCTTTCCTCTCACAGAGTTCTTTCATTTGTTCTATAATATTTTATAAGAATAACAAAATAGATAAGAATGAGAGAGAGAGAGAGAGAGGTTGTTACCTTGCCATGCTTGTCGTTCCTTCTCCCAAGCCTGTTGCAGCTCCAACTGTTGTTGCCGAAGCAGATGAATATCGGTCTCTTTGAGGCTGATGGTTTCCATGAGCTGTCGCTTCTCCTCCTCTAGTCGCTTGCTCGCGTTGCGAGTCTCTTCCAGCTCGAGGCGAGCGGCCTCTTCGCTGCGCTTCAGCTCCGAGTAACTCGGAATGGAAGCAACGGAGCGGCTTGTGGAGCCATTGGCGGAAGAAGCGGCGGTGGAAGCACTCGAAGAAGAGAGCAAGCTGGTTGAAGAGGCTGAAGAAGCGGAAGACGAAATTTTGTGTGATGAAAGAATGGAAGAAGAAGAGTTGGGGTGAATGTTCTCATTGTTGACGGGGAGAGAAGAGGTGGAAGAGGGAATGGCTTTAGTTTTAATGGAAGTTGTTCGGGACTTGGTGGTTCTTGCAGCGGTGGTTGCTGCTGGGATGAGGTTGGTTCGACTTTGAAGCGGCGGCCGAGAAATAGAAGTGTTCAGTTTGGTGTCGGCAGCTGACAAACCTGCCGAAGAGGAGGATGCGGAAGGCGGTCGTATCATGCTAGTAGTACCGGCCTTTCGTTCTCTTTTCATGGTGTGTCTGTGTTATTTGTTTTAGTTTTTTTGTATTTTCGTTCGGCTTTAAAGCAGTGCGACAGGCAGCAAGCTCTCTCTCCCTATCTCCTCTTCCTTCGAGTGTTGGTATTTTTTTTTTCTTGTCTGCCTGAGCTATGTATTTTTTTTCTCATATTTATTTTTTTGGTATTGATGGACGTTACGACCGTTAGAACTTGACTGACGAAATTTTTGGCGGGAACGCGGCCCATCCGAGAGGACAGGAGCTCTTGGCTGCGAAGCGAGAAGAGATAGAGAGGAGAGAGAAAGAGAAAGAGAGAGAACAAGGGCAGAATGCAGAGAGCAAGAGAGTTGGAGGGCACACCACTCCGGTTGTCCCAATTATTTTTTTGAGTCTCTTCTTCGTAACAACGCCAAGTAATATCATGAAGGGGACGTTGAGGTGAGTCGCATCAGGTCAGGAAGAGGCAGTTCTTTGAGGCCGCCCACCAGAGAGGACAGGAGCTCTTGGCTGGAGAGAGCAGGCAACCTGCTGAGAACGTTTTGAGAGAAGAGGTTCTGGCGAGCAGTGGTTGTTGCCTTTTGCTGAAGCTGGAGAGTTGGCTGGTCTCCACCGTATCGATAGGTCAACGGCAACATTCCCCACACTGCCGATGCCCCCCATTCCAATTGTAACTGTTTATTATTATTATCATTATTGTTTGTGTTCGTTTTATAAGCGAAATGGTTATAAATACGAGATAGCGTGAAGGTAAAGGAAAGAAAGCAACGTACGGCGAAATGAACAGTTTGGGCTTTCTTGTCATGAACAATGGCGGGCGTGCCGCCCGTTTGTGGCGGTCGTGAGGGCGTATAAAGACACAAATGGATCAAGAAAGGCGAAGGGGAAGCAGAAGCAGAAGCAGAAGCAGCAGCATCGGCCTCCAAAACGGATATGAGGGCAGCAAACTGTTTGAACACGGGGACGGGCAAAGCCAACACTCGAATGAAGGAGACGAGGCAGCTGATGCGATGGCTGAAAGGAGGAACGGCCACGTTTCGCCCAAAGAACGTTCTCAACGAAGAGCACTCCTCATCCGTTATCTCTGCATCGGCCGTTGTTGAAGTTGTCTGCTCGAAGAGTTGATTTGCTGTTATTATTATTAGTATTTTTTAGAAGGAAAGAAAAAAAAAAAGCAATGCTCTCTCTCGATTTGTTGTTAAAAGATTACCTTCTCCAGAGGACATTTTTTGGGGTTGAAGGTCAAGGTAACAATAGTCGCGGATAGATATAGTGAATGTCATTCGATTAACCGTGAAACGAATATTGAAGTTATCCGGTTTGGCATCCTTTTGTTGAAGTTAAGGAAGTCAGAGAAGATAGGTAAGGAAATGGAGAAGGAAGCAGGAAGCTAGACAAACCTCGACTTCGGTGCGAAGAACAGGCCCAATCTGACGGTACAAAAACAAAACACCCATAAACTGATGCAGCAAAGGCAACGCCTTTGGTAATGCAGCATGGGTCACCAATCCTGTTGGAACTTTTTGTTGTTGCTGTGGGCGAATAGTTTGTTGAGAGGGAGATGATGATGTTGGCGAAGATTGGTTAGAAGATTCACGGACTAGAGGTGCAATGTGTTTCTCAAAGAAACCGGGGAATTGGATGAGAGGAAATAGTTGCATGCGGGATCTATCTTCCCGTTTTCGTGTAACAGAGGAAGCTGGTGACTGGAACAGAGACATTGATGCATCTAATGAGTTAAATTTGTTTAAAACAAAGAAACTTTAGTTTCTTGTTGGAAGGAAAGAAGGAGAAAAGGAAGAGAGGCGAGGAAAAGAGAAAGGGAACCATCTATCTGCACTGCTTGATTTCCCATAAACCGAATGTCAACTCCACAACTAAATATTTTTCAAAGCGAGAAACATAAATCGAAGGGAGAACAGAGCCAGCACAACGAGAGGGCGAACGTACATGTTTCTAAAGACTAATCTGACCTGAGAGAGGGATCTAGCAATGAGGGTGATGTCATCAGAGGCATTGATACGAGGCAAAGAAGAGCTAAGAAGAGAATCTTTGGGTCTGCAGGTCGAATCCAGGAATGATTGTAACGCTCTCAAAGGTTTGCTACTTCTGTACAACATCTACAAATACCGATTAGCAAACATACACGCATTAAGACATTTGCCTGGAAACATAGGAAAGAATAATTTAAAACAACTTACTTCCAGCAGTTCTTTGATGTTACGCTGAGTATTTAACATAAACGCAAACGAACGAGACAGTGTTCCTGGAATGCCATCAAAGGAAAGAACTAAATTGGACTCTGGTGTCCAGAGAATGGTAACTCTAGCTGTCCGCTGAGAGAGTCAGTTAAATTCAAAGATTTGTTGGTTAGCAAACCGTCCGAAAAAAAAAACAATAAAAAGGATACGAGGAATAACGTACTTCTTCAAAAAAGAGAGATATGTGTGTAGGAGATATCCGTTGTACTTCGAAATACTGCCACAAATGTGATTTTGTTGGATCTTGCAGCACTTTTATGTGAGAGAGAGAGAGAGAGAGAGAGAGAGAATAACGGGAAGATTAATAAAGAACAGAAAGAAAGCTAAGTATAGGAAAGAAACGACACTTTACCTTGCTCCAACTGCACAATGAGGGATGTAAAACGAGATACTCCTCTTAGGTCTCGCCAAAATACTTTGAGGCAATCGTGATGCGGTTTATTGTATTGAAATGTCCATCCTTTATGCCTGGTGTACGTTATATGCGAGTTTACTATGATACATATAAAGTTAGAAGATGATAATTATAGAAATACTCCACAGCACATATGATAGGTTACCGCCTCTAGGAGTCAGGTTGGTCATTTTCAGGGTTTCACAGATAGGGGCAGTCTCTTTCACACGAATGACCCACTCGAAGTTGCTGAGGACGGAGAGGCACATGCCCTCTGATTTCATGGGAGGCTCGCAGGGCAGGCTGAATATGAGGTCACCCTTGGTATCCACTACATAGCCTGGCTTGTGTTCTTCGAATACTTGCCGCAGCATCATTGATGTTATTGTTCGTCTATAACGTGAAAAGCAAGTTATAAAAAGAAGAGTAAAATTAAGAGAAGAACGGAACCTGCAACTTATAACAATAGAGGATAACAGCATATGATATGGTATTTCTCGACGAAGATTGGAAGTGCTGCATTGAGGACATGATCATGTTAGAGAGAGAGAGAGAGAGAGAGAGCGAGAGAGAGAGAGAGAGAGAGAGAAAGGGAGGAGGGAAATAGAGGAGAACATACCTTCGTGAAGTGGAAGAAGAGGTTCTTAACCTCTTCTGCTTTTGTGGAGTGGAAAGGGTGCAACTGCTGTCCTTATCTTCTTCGTTTTCTAACAACGCGCTTCTATCTCGTTTGAGAACGTTTTTAGACGGTTGTTGATCCTTTTCCTTTCCTTTATCTTTAATGGAAAACGAAGAAAGCGAAAGAGATGTATTCGTAGCATCGAATAACAGTTGTTGAGCAGAAGCAAGTAGAGACTGAGGAAAAGACCGTGTAGATGGAGGATCGTGAGAAAAGACAGGAGGAGGAACGATAGTAATGACTGGGAGAGAGGGTTTAGGAGATAGAGGAGTGAGAGGTTCGTTCTCGCGTTGCAATCCGGAACAATCGAGAAGATAGATTTTAAGTATAGTTAACAGCGAAGAAGAATGTTTTCTAAAAACATAAATAATCAGTAATAGTGCGCATGAAAATAAGAGTAACAAAAAACAATAGAAGAAAGAGAGGAAACGGTGAGAATATAAAAGATAGAAGCAAGCAGAGAAATTAAAGAGGATGAGAACGAAGAAAACCAGAAAGAGAAAACGCACTTCGTGGTTAATAAATAAAAAGAAGGAGTAAAACGTGTTTCATCCAACTCAATGGCGAGGTAGTAATCTGACATATCTCTGAAACGAAGATATATAGTGTGATTAGAAAACTCATGTTGCTGAGCAGATGGAGAAGTTTCTGATGATTGAGGTCCTTTCAACATATAGTGAAAAGCTTCAATGCGAAGAGACTCGGAGTTTGCAAGTCGAGAAAAGTGGTCAAGTATTGCCTGTTATGACATTTCATTAGTTGCAAGATAAGAGGGAAGAGAAAGAGGAAAAGAAAGAGGAAGAGAAGGAAGAAGAAGAAAGAAGGAAGAAGGAAGAAGAAGAAAGAAGAAAGAAGAAAGAAAGAAGAAAGAAGAAGAAAGAAGGAAGAAGAAGAAAGAAGGAAGAAGAAGGAAGAAGAAAGAAAAAAGAAAAAAGAAGAAAGAAGAAAGAAAAAAGAAAGGAGGAGAAAGATCTACCAAATGCCGAAATTCCTTTACAATCCCAACAAATTGTTGAGAGCCTTTGTTGAGCCGTGTTTCAAGATCGTGAAGAATATCTATAAATGATACCACCATTTTCAGAAAAGTTAGCTTACCAAGGAAGAAGAGAGAGAGCAGTGGGAGAGAGGGAGGGAGAGAGGAGAGAGGGCGAGGGGAGGAGAGAAACCTTTGTATTCTGACATTCCGCTAGGTGCCTTCAACGCAAAGTTGCCAGTTCTTGACGTTACATACACAGTAAGCGTGTAGGATTCAAACAAACGAATCCTCAACATTACTTGGCAGGTGTAATCTGTGCATTGGTTGAACAAGAGAAAAGAAAGAAGAAAAGAAAACAAAAAATCCTTACCTTCTGAGAGTGGGGTAAGTTTTATGTCATTGGCAGAAAAAGAAAGATCTTGAGAAGCGGAAAGCATTTGTTTCAAATTTTCGAGAAGAGAATAAGAGTGGAGCGTAATAGCTTGTTGCAACAACCGTTCGATGTTGAGCGATGTCGGGCACTAATAATTAAAATACAACGGCAGAAATCAGAAAGAAAGCAAGCAAAAAAAAAAAAAAAAGAGAGAAAAGGTCGTACAAGAGAAAGCTGCACGTTGCGACGAGTAATAGGATGGAGAATGGGAGGATGTTGGCGGATAACGAGGTCGGACTCTTCTATTTTTATCTGAACGTACATCGAGTCTACGCAAAAGAGAGTTTAAAGAGAATGTAAATAGGAAGCAAAGAGAAGAAAGAAAGAAACAGAAGAGGGACCTTCTTCTGCAGCCTTAGGAGGTTTAATATTCTCCTTCCTGCGAGCTTGGTTCATGTTCCTGTTACAAAGACAACAAGAACATAATGCGACAAATGAGAAATTAGTTTTCTTAAAAAAAACATAAACCAAATACATAACAAAACTGACCGCCAATAAAAGATAGTTAATTCCTTTTCAGGAATATGCGCTATTTTGATGTCGCCAGTTTGTCGTCTGCTCAACGCAACCACTTGTCCGTGCAGAATGTCCATTTGCATAGGCACACATACCGCATCTGGGCATCATTAAGGCAGTCCATAATAAGAGAGCGAGAGAAAGAGAGGTGGAGAGCAAGAAATATGAGCAGAGAGCAGAGAGCAGAGAGCAGAGAGCAGAGAGCAGAGAGCAGAGAGCAGAGAGCAGAGAGCAGAGAGCAGAGAGCAGAGAGCAGAGAGCAGAGAGCAGAGAGCAGAGAGCAGAGAGCAGAGAGCAGAGAGCAGAGAGCAGAGAGCAGAGAGCAGAGAGCAGAGAGCAGAGAGCAGAGAGCAGAGAGAACGAGAAAAAGAGAGAACGAGAAAAAGAGAGAACGAGAAAAAGAGAGTAGAGAGCAGAGAGCGAGAGAGGAGCAGAGTAGACGAACGCATGATCTTGTAAAGCTCTTCAAAAGGACGTGGGGACATCGTCATTCTTCTTTGTAGGAGATGCCGCAGGTGATTGACGTGGAGCATTGGTAGAGGAGAGGGGGAAGCAGAAGAGGAAGAAGAGGAGAATCGCGATTCCACTGTGCAGTTGGTTGTTTTTGTCGTCAATGTATCGAGTTCCTCAGCAGATATAAATATGTCAACTGACAAAACGATCCATGGAAACTTTTGGTTGTCTTCAAGTTCTGAACGATGGGCAATCAGCATTTCTTGGGGTTCTTCTTTGTCTTCGGGTTCTGTTTCCTTTTCTTTCTCTTTTTCTTTCTCTTTGTCGTTCTCTTGCTGCCTGTGACTTGGTTTCTCCTCTCCTTCTAGAGTTAGAGTGACCTGAAATTCGTGTTTCACAAGGCAGTATGCTCTTCCATCAGCTGCAATCAAGTTAGCGTTACCAAAACAACACACGGAAATTAAAGCTGGGAGCCAGAGAGAGAGAGAGAGAGAGAGAGAGAGAGAGAGAGAGAGAACGAATGATAGCTTACCCACACGAATGGAAAATTGAGAAGGAATGCTGGTAGTAAATAAGCGCATGTTTATCACATCATTCAGCCGTTGGAGGACTTTGGCTTCTTCCTCCTCCGTGATTGGGGGTGGTGGAACCAAATTCTTAAAGTAAAGACCAAAGAGAGAGAGAGAGAGAGAGAGAGAGAGAGAGAGAAAGTGTGAGAAAAAAGGCAATCGAGAAAGCGAGAAGGTAAAGGCGGACCTTGATGCAAACAGGCAAACGTTGATAGGTCCCCGTTGTCAGGACATCTATTGCGGTCGGAATGTCGTAGTTTGGAGCTCTGCGAGTTGACAAATGGAGCGATGGTGGATGCGTGACATTAGAGCGTTGAGCAAATGCAGAGGAGATAAGAGAACGACAGAGAGAGCAGAGATAAAAACCTGGCTTCCTTGAGCGTGTTGCTGACCCAATAGAGACTATCAGCAGCCAGCCTGAAGGCCTCATCCTGCTGAGCAAGGAATGCCAAGATGTCCTTTTTGTTCCATTGAAGAAAGCAGGCCCAGTTAGTAACTCCTTTTTTGTGGTGTGGTTTGTTCGTTGCCCACATACCCAACTCTTACGCACAGAAGGCACATGAGAGGACCATTTGACGAGAACAAGCAACCGTATGAGCCGGTGTCTGGTCCGCTGGAACTGGTCCCGAAGGGCGAGCTTTCGCACGTGGTCAGGCTTGTCCAACAAGCTGTTTCCCAACAAACAAACAATCCAAAAAAAAATAGTGACGACACAGATTGGAGTCAACAAAAAGAGTAGAGAGAGCAAGAGAGAGAGTGAGAGAGAGGAGAAGGCCTGAACCTTTCGGTGAGGCAGACGAGTTCGTGGTAGGACTTTTCGACCAACCGATGGATGACCGTGGAGAGCTTCACCGTCTGTAGGTGAGGCGGGGGTGGCGGTTGTTGCTCCATTTTTTTTTATTCCAAACCCCCTCCTGGCTGCGAATCCAACCCTCTCTCCCC
>JAVKOQ010000170.1:0-35000 GCA_031835245.1 Balamuthia mandrillaris | reverse complement strand
ACAAGAATAAGAAGAACACGAAGAAGAGGAGGAGAATGAAGACCTTGTGTCGTTGCAATGTTTTCTTTTTCTTCATGTATTTGAGGCAGAACTCGCAAATGTAGAGTTTGTCTATGTTGGAGTATTCTTCTGGGTAGGGCGAGAAGTACCATGTGTCCACCTCGAATTTGCCTATCTCTATCTTTTGAATGTTTTTCACCTTGGTTATCTCCTCATGTTCCTTCTCCAGAGCAGAGAGTTTGTGGTCTTCTGTTGTCTGTGCCAATGCACGTTAGCCAAAGGGGCAACAGAAGAGAGGAGAAGAGAGAAGAACGAGCAGAAGAGAGAAGAGAGGATAGAAAGGTGAAGAGAGAGCAGAGAGGGCAGCAGAGAAGGGGGGGTGAAGAGAAGAGGGGAATAGGTAGAAAGAGGGAAACCGTACTTTGTCGTGCAGATCGCTCAGTTTACGCTTTGTTTGCCGAGTTTTCACTCTCGTGTCTTTTGTGGGCACTTTTTCCTCCTTCCGTTCCGGCTCCAAAGATGATTCCGGCACCCATTCGTCCAGCCGTCGGTTGAACTCCACGTAGTGAACGTAATACTCCCATGCCCCACCGTCAAGCTGCCTGCGCTCGATGATTTCGCAAGTGTGATACTTGCCATCCTGTTTCCAAAGACAGGGCACCTTTGCTCCGACTTCAAGAGGCTCACCACCCATCCTGCTCGTTCAATCTGAAGATGTTTGTGTTAGGAAAAAAACACGATTGTTCGGAACATAGACCTGTACGCACATCAAACCAAGGCTTAGCCAAGCGACAACCGAACCCCACCAAAAATCAAAGATCCAAACACACTCTGCTCTGCACTCCTTTCTTCTTCCACAACTTTTCATGCGACAAGAACGAGCGCGCAACTCGGACTTGGTCTGTCTAATTTTTTCTAAGAGTAGCGAGGCGATAGCTGTTGGACACCCATTGCCCTTATCCGGTGTTGTGTGTGATATGTCTGAGGGGTAAACACGGAAAATGTTCTTGGAAAGATTTAGATCTGTCACGTCGTCCTGGTTTGGATGCTAGTAGGACCCGTCTCTTCCTTCGTTCTCTCCTTCTCTCTTCTCTGCTTTGACCAGCTCTTCTCTTCTCTGCTCCCTTCTGCCTTCTCATGCGATGGCAGAGAGGCTGGATTTTGTTGTGGGTGCTGACAAGACTGAGTCCTCGTTTTGTTGGTCGTCACCTTGTTTTTTGTTTTTTTTTGTTTTTTTTTTTGTTTTTTAGTTTTTTAGTTTTTTTAGTTTTTTTTTTTTTGCCATCTGTATTACTGTTCATCGAAACGACGCAACGTTAAGACGAGACAGTGCTCCCAACTTGTTCTATCTTCAGGCCATGCCTGCTAGAGAAGCCAAGCAAGCAAAAAAAGAGAATCAAGAGACAACGAGAAAGGAAGGAAGAACGCAAGAGAAAGAAAGAAAAAACTTACAATATAACAGAAATAAACAAGGTATTTTAAAGGGCATGATGAATGGCAGACTGCGAAGAGCCAGCAGGCGGCACGAAACGACGCAAGATGGGAGTCAGCACCTTGGAGAGCACCCAGGTCATGATGGCGGCCACCACGGCCCAAGCCACGATGGCCCTCAGCAAGCTGGAGCCCAAGGTGGAGAGGGTGTGGAGGAAAGGGTCCTGGCGCAGCCGAGTGGTCAGCTCCTCGGCGGAGAGAGGCAGCGGCTCGGGGACCAGGAACAGCATCTCCCCCAGGCGAATGAAGGGGATGACCATCATGAGGTCGATGGGGGTCATCAGGAAGTTGGCCAGCTGGCAAGCGGCCACGTTGAGCTTCCAAAAGTAGATGAAGACAGCACAGACCAACGTAGTGATACCAGGAATAGGAAAGACGCCGCCCGTGATCCCTGTTTTAAAGGAAAGGGAATGTTTGTTGCTCTGTTTCCCATGGCGTAAAGAGAGAGAGAGAGAACTAGTACCGAAAGCAAGGCTCAGAGCGAGGGCTTCAGGGCTAAGGCCTTGAGAGAGGACGTCCTTGAAGGGCTTCACTATTCTGCGTTGGAAGAACGAGGGAGGGTCGTGCTCCTTGGGCTCTTCCTCATCCACCACCCCGACGGCACGTCCCCCCGACAACAACGGACCCTCCTGATCGGTGTGCCCGTTGCGCATTCTCAAAGACTCCGAGGCCATCCGCCACTACTTTCTCTTTTTTCCTTATTGTTTATGCCGAATTCACGTCGACGCGGGATGTAGCGGAGGCACTCCTCGATGAGTCCTCCAAACGGTATGAATGGCCACGGTCTTTTGTGAGGTTGAGTTTGCTGGCTCTCATCCAAAGCCTGGCTTTGTTCTGCTGTTATAGAGGTCACTTCTCACACTTTTGTTTCGTCTCTCTCTCTCTCTCTCTCTCTCTCTCTCTCTCTGCGAGTCTCTGTTTGTCTCTTGTTCTCGTGCTGAGCTTGTTATTTACCACTTTCACAAAGAGTTGAACCAAAAGGATCAGAACAAGGCCTGTCTGCTTTGGGAGTTTCGAAGAAAGCCAAGGGAAGGGTGGTGGGTCTCGAACAGCAGTCAACAAGCCAGGGGGCAAAAGCTGGTTCCTCAGCACCGCCTCTCCACTCAAGTGCCACAAGCTTTTCACGGCTGCTTGCTTGTTCCTCGTTGCCAGAGCTTGCTTGGGTTTCATTCTTTCCATCCTTCCCTTCTGCTTCTCCTCTATGAAGAACGTGTTCAAGGAGGGAAGAAGCCAAACCATGGAGCAAGGCAGTGCTGCCAAGGGGTTGGCACTCAACCTGCATTTTTTGAGGGTGGTGAGCTGGCCAAACTCTCTCGG
The DNA here is from genome assembly GCA_031835245.1 of Balamuthia mandrillaris. Classification (NCBI taxonomy): domain Eukaryota; phylum Discosea; order Longamoebia; family Balamuthiidae; genus Balamuthia; species Balamuthia mandrillaris. Next base: position 32,192 of record JAVKOQ010000170.1, on the reverse strand, counting down.
CAAGGAGGTCAGTTGATTGTGGGTAAAGTAGCAGTAGGTGAGAGCGGAGAGCTGGCCAAACTCCCTCGGCAAGGAGCTCAGCTTGTTGAAGGAGAGATTGCAGCGGGTGAGAGCGGAGAGCTGGCCAAACTCCCTCGGCAGGGAGGGTAGCTCGTTTTTGGAGAGGTCACAGGCGGTGGAGTGTGCAAAGGGTTGGAGCAGGGAGAGAAGAAGGCCGAAACCATGCTTTCCTCCTCCTCTTTCTTCCCTGCCGCTTCCATTTCTCCTTCTTTCTTCGTCCACACAACGCGGGTTCGAATCCCAAGCAGGTACGTTTTATTTTGGTGCGGTTCATCCACACAACGCGGGTTCGAATCCCAAAGCCTGTGCGGTTTATTTTTTTAAAAAAAGAAAAGAGAAAGAAAAAAAAAGATGGAGCGAAACGGAGGAAGAGGAGGTGGAGGCGGAGGAAGAGGTAGAGGTAGAGGAGGAGGAGGTTTTCGTGGGGGTGGAAGAGGGAGAGGAGGCTTTCGTGGAGGAAGAGGCGGAAGGGGCAGAGGAGCGGGAAGAAACCGCTCGGAACCGCTCGAACTCCCGGAGACGATCAAACAAGAAATAGCGGAGGGCGGAGCTTCCACTGGTTTGTTTGTTTGTTTTTTTTTTCTTCTTTTGTGTGCGTGTGTGTGTGGCTTTTATTTTTTTAAAAAAGGGACGGACACAGACACAGATCCCACTGACTGCATTAATTTTTTTTTTTTTGGGGAACACAAACATAAAGCTGCCGATGGAAAACCAGTGTTGAAAAAATGGAAACGCAGTCAGTCGCGAAAGGAGCGAAGGAAGAAGGAGCGAGTGGAGAAGAAGAAAAAACGGAATCAGTTCAACCAACGGCGAAGCTTGGTACCTCATTCTCTCTTCTTTCTCTTGTTGTTGTTCGTTTTTGTCCGCATGCGTCTCGTCTCGCTTCTCTCTCTCTCTCTCTCTCTCTCTTGCTCTTCTCCTTTTCTCTCCCTCTCCCTCCCCTCCCTCCTCCCTCCTCCCTCCCCTCCTCCCCTCTCTCATCTTGCACCTCTCTCTCTCTTCACTCATTACTCTGTCATTTTTTCCTTTGTCTATGCTCTGTGCAGCAACAACGGTTAAAAGTAGCAGCACAGCAAGAAAAAGAAACCAAACTCAGAAACGAAGAAGCAAACGCAGAGAACGAAGAAGATGAAGAAGAGCAACAAGAGCGAGTGGAAGGCGTAGAACAAACGCCAGCAGCAGCAACGAAGAAACGAAAAGCAGAAGAAATGAAAACAGAAACAATGCAAACAACGAAAAAGAAACCAAAGCAACAGGAAAGTAAATTGGAGGCCGAGATGAAGGCGAGATACGGCGATCCTCAAGAAGAGTACCTTCAATACGTAGAAAGCAAGCTCAAAAAGAGCGACAAGGAAAAGAAGCGGCTTCGAAATGAGATGGCAAATGATGGCTTGGATTGTATCCTTTTTTTTTCTCACTCTCTTTTTCTCTTCTATCTGTTTCCTTTCTCTGCTTCTCTCTTTTCCTGCATCTTTTAATATGTCTTATCATTTTCTCTTAATGCGAGTGATTAGCAATATTTGAAGGTTTGCGCGAGAGCGAAAGCGATGATGATGATGTTGAAAACGAAGATCACGTTGATGGTGGCGAGGAGGCAGATGCGGATGAGTTGAGTGCAGAAGAAAGTAACGAAGAGAACGAAAATGATGCTGATGAATTGGACGCAGATGATGACGATTTGGACGAACAAGAATTGGATGATGACGAAGATGAAGAAGATGAAGAAGATGAAGACGACCCTTACGCAAAAGATTACATGAAGCTCACAACTACGGACATTTATGGAAGAGATCTTTATCCTAAAGAAGAGGAAGAAGCAGAGGAGGAGGAAAATGAAGAAGAACAAGAGGCAAAGGCGGCAGAGAAAGAAGCCATTAACAGCGTTGGAAATAACAAGTATGTGCCGCCTTCACTTCGACGGCAGCTCCAAGCAACAGCAGAAAAAAAGAAAGCCAACGAGACCAACAAGAGAGACGAGAGATTGGTCAAACAAATTAGAGGTCTGCTCAATCGTGTTTCGAACACGAATTTGGAACCCATCTCTCAGGCCTTGGATAATGTCTTTTCTGAACACAGTACCAACGGTTGGTTTATGCTCTTTTTTTCCCCTCTTCTGCTCCACACTCTTCCCTGTTCTCCTTACTCAACACTCTTAAGAGGACTAATGCATCTTTTAAATTCATAGAGGTGACAGAGATTTTGACTGAAGCAATTTTGTTCGACTTGAGCGAGGCTCAACATAAGGGCGCCATGTTCGTATTGATCTATGCCGCATTGATTGCTATTCTTCACAATTTGGTGGGCATGGAAGTTGGTACTGTGGTTTTTCTCCTTTTTCTTGCTCCGTTACTTCTATAAGTGTACTTAACCTTCTTTTTTTCTCTTCTTTTAGGTGGATATTTTCTGGAGAAATTGGCGTTATCATTGATGGCTCATATTAAATCAAAGCCTGCAACATCCTCTTTTTCTTCGGAGGAATCAGAAGAAGGCGGTTTCCAGAAGATGAGCAACACGGTGCTAATGTTCGTCCATTTATACAACTTCCACGTGCTGCATAGTGGCATCATTTATGACCTCATCAAGCTGCTGGTTGATTCCTTTACTGAAAACGATATTGAGCTTCTGCTCTCCATTCTGAAAAGTACATCTTCGTTTTCTCTTTTTCGTTTCATGTTTTCTAGTTCACTTTTTTATCTCTAAATATGAAATTGACATGTCTCTCCTTCTTTAGATTGCGGAACTCAGCTTCGTTCAGATGATCCACAATCGCTGAAAGAAGTGATATTGATGGTTCAAGAAAAAGCTGCTGCATTAAGCAAAGCAAACAAACACAACGAACAAACAACAGAAGAAGCGATGACTGTGGACCCAAAAACAAACATGAAAACAAAAACATTAGAGCACGAAAGCGAAGAGAAATCAGAGCTCAAAGGGTTGCCCTCTCGCGTTCGGTTCATGTTGGAAGCCATTTACGACTTAAAGAACAACAAACAACGTGCCTCTGATGACGCCAACATTGAACGTATCACACAGTTTAGAAATTCGCTCAGAAAGCTTTTGGCAAAAGGTTTCCTATCTCTTGTTCATTCTTCTTGTTGCTTTACTTTTACTTGTTCTTGTTTTTTTTGGTTAACAAAAAATAATAATTTTAAAAAGGAACGTCTAAACAATTGAAGATTCCATGGAGTGACTTAGTGTCCTCAAAGAAAAGAGGACGGTGGTGGCTGGTTGGCAGTGCATGGGCTGCACCACAAGAAGCAGAACAAGCCACAGCAACCAAGTCTGCCTTGAAAAAATTCGACAACGAGCTGTTGGTGATGGCTGCCCAACACAGAATGACTACCGACATCAGGAAAGCCGTCTTCTGTATCTTGATGTCTAGCGAGGTATTTTTCTATCTTCTCTTGTCCTTCTTTTGTTCTTGGTACTTATCTCTCTTTACTTGAAGGATTATATGGATGCATTTGAGAAGCTGTTGAAGCTCAACTTAAAGTCCAAACAAGACCGAGAGATCGTTTATGTTCTTATGCATTGCTGTGCTCACGTAACTCTCTCTCCTCTCCCCTCCCCTCTCTCTCTCTCTCTCTCTCTCTCTCTCTCCTCTTGTTAAAAAACAGACGTACAAAATGCAACAGGAGAGATTGTGGAATGAGTATTATGCACACCTTGCCTCCAAGTTGTGCTCTTTCAACTACAACTACAAGTTTACCTTCCAATATAGCTTTTGGGACAAGTTCAAGCTACTTTCCAACGACGACAGCAACACCAAAGAACAACAACTCAACACTCGCGTCATCTCCAACTTGGCTCATCTCTTGGCTCATCTGATGGCCAGCTTCTCCCTTTCTCTCTCCATGTTGAAGGTACTAGAGCTGGACAAGTTGATCACCAAGAAGGCCGTCCTCTTCTTCCACATCTTCTTCACCACTCTCTTGACAGAGTTTTCGGAGAGCAAAGTGACCATGGTGATGAAGCGAATCACCGGTTCGTTTGAATTGTCGTTGTTGAGGGATCAATTGGTCGTGTTTTTGGATATGATGAAAGCAAAGACGAGAGAGAAAATCAAGAAGAAAGCGAAAGAACAGAAAGAAGAAGCAAAGACAGAAGGAGAAGAAGATACAGATTTGTTATTATTGACAAGAATCAAGATAGCGCGAAGGATCTTGCGCAGTGGCAACGACTTTGCGTTTGAGTAACGAAACATAAATAAATAAACGTTTAGTTTTAATTTTTAATTGCGATCTTTGCACCGCCCTACAATGTTACTGCACAGAAGAAGGTTGGGAGCTGCTCTTTTGCTTCTGGAGAAGAGCTTGTTTGAGAACGTCTCTCTTGATTTTGACAATAGTTGTTCCCGGCGTTGTGGTCGGTGTTGGGGTTGGTCCTTCCTCCTTCTTTATCGTCTTGGACGCACCTCCTCGAGGCTTCGTTGTGGTTGGTGTTGTGGTTGAGGACGTGCCTTCGGGGTGTATCAACTGCTCTAATGAGGTTAACTCATCATCCATCTATGAAAAGAAATAAAAGTTAATTATCTCAAACTAACAAGCAGTAAGAAGAGACAAGATAGTTAACCTCAAGTATAGCATCCTCACAGATTTGAAGCAATACATCTGCCAAAGGAGGTAATCCAGGATTCCGAACGTCATTATACTGATGGCAATTGGCAACCATCAGCTTCATGTCATCCAAGAATTCTCCCCTTGAATGGTATTTGAAGTTCTGCAGCTTTGTCTTGATGGTCTTCAAGTCCATTGGCCGTTTGATGACCTTGTAGTAGTCCGGCACCAACTTGGCGTTCACCGGCTCTCTAAAGGGTGCTGCAAAGTTGTGCTCTGACACTTTGTTCCACGCACGCTCCAAGAGGTTGCATAGCTCCACGCCGGCGCCACGCCCGCTCTTGCTGAGGCGGCGGCGAGAGACTTTAGGAGGATGCAGCATGTAACTCGGTTCAGAGATTTCTCGTTTTCTCTTTCCAATTTTTGTTGATGTTTTGTCGTTGACAGAAGAGGGAGGATGAAGGCCGTTGGTTTGAGGTAAAGAACGAGTTGTTGTTTTCGTTTTGCTTTTAGGGGTTGTTGAATCAGTTGTTGGCGTTGTAGAGGCAGTAGAAGAAGGAGAAGTAGAGGAAGAAAGAGAAGAAAGAGAGTTGCCCAAGTCCTTTCTGCTGATGCGTAAAATCAAAGAGGATTTCTTGGGAGCTTCTGTTGTCAAAGGGGATGAGGGAGAGGGTGTGGGTGCAGTTGTCGTTGCTGGCGACGGAGAAGGAGGAATGGTAAGAGAGGGCAACACCATCTTGGAGAATCGGATCTTGGTGCCTTCAACTTTGACAAGCCCAGACTCGCCGCCAGATGCAGCTGTGGTTGCTGTGGGCCCGTTATCGCTGGTAGAAACGTGTTTTGCCTTAGAGGACTGAGCAGAAGTCGAAGCAGCAGTAGAAGGAGTCTCTGCAGGGGTGGCGGAAGTGGGAGAAGGCTCTTTGAAGTATGGGCAGTTTCTGTTGGTGCGCATGTGGCCTATCATTCCGCATGCACCGCATTGCAACTATTGAAAACATATGCAAATAAAAGAGAAAGGAGGTGTTAGTTTTTTTGCTGAATAAAAACGGAAAATAAGAAGAAGAAATAAACGAAGGCGTACAGTAATTCCAGAAGTGGGGAGAGTGCCATCGAGGTTGCCAGTTTCCAATCGTTTCGTGAGAGCCTTTTGCTTCTCTCTGTTTTTCTTGAGCCTGCGCAGCTGCTCCTGCAAACGCCGCTTCTCCTTCCGAAACAGGTTCCTCTTCTCTTCTTCCTCCGCCGTCAGCTTCGGTCGTCGGGGTCTCTTTGGTACGTAGCTGCTGCCACCAGTAGCTGGCTTCTTGTTCTTCTTGCTCAGGATCTTTTCGATGAGCTCCGGATCCTTGATGTACTCCACAACCTTGGTGGTGGTGCCATCGGCGTTCTTCTTGGTGACGGTTCGTTTGATGACTTTGCGTTTCTTGACTTTCTGTTTTGGCGCAGCTGTTGGAGTTGCACCAACTTGTCGTTTTGGTTCTTTTTTGATTGCGAGAGAGGCAGCAGAAACAGGGGAAGGAGCAGAAGTGGTTGCGGCAGGAGTTGTAGGAGAAGGAGCAATTGTGGAAAGGGAGGCAGAAGGGGTAACTGTGGTGGACAAGGCAGACGCAGAGCCAGAGGCAGCTGCAGCAGCGGCCGCTTTTCTCTCCGCTTCCAGTGACTCCTCCATAAATTTTTCGAACTCCTTCTTATCGGCCTCTTCATCCACCTCAACTGTTTTCTTCCTCCGTTTCTTGCTAGCAAGCAATCGCGAAGCTGATGGTGCCTTCTTTGGAGAGGCAGCAGCTGTCTTTACCGTTGACGGGGTTGTGGTGGTGTTCGCATCTGAATCAATGGCAGACATGAGCTCTCCTTCCAACGCACCAACAAAGTCCTCCAACTCCTCCAAGTTGCCACCCTCCAAAGTTTCCTCTTCATCATCTGACACTTCTGGATTCTTTTGAGACAAAAACCGCAGCTGTCGCTCAAAGATTCTTTGGCAGTCATCCTTGTACTGTTGTTGCTGTTGGTGAATGTTATGACGCGCTCCTCTCGCAAACTTGGTGAGCATCGGGTCATCCCCTGATGCAGAGGCAGCTGCTGCGCTGGACTTCTTTCGCACCAGGTCGATCCTTTCCCACCGCGTCAACTTTTGAATGGCCTCATCCGCCACCCCAAACTTGAGCAGCACTAGGCGAGAATTCTCTAGGGAGAGCTTCCTCAAGTCAGCATCAGTGCCCGTTACCGCCAGTTTGGATTGGGTTTGCTTGCTGGTGCTCGTGCCTTGCGTGGACTTGATGGGAACCTTCATGTAGCTAAAGCCATCACCACGACCGGTTGGGTCTCCAAAGCCCTCCAGCTGCAATTGACCTTTGCCATGCATGACGCTAACAAAGTTAGAGGTGAGATGCCAGGGCGTAAGCAGCAGCTCTTCTTGAAACTTGTTGGCGGCTTCCTTCAAGCGTGGAATCTCTGCCTGTACTTGTCGCACAGCTTTCTTTTGTACTGTGCACACTATATTTTATGTGAGGTAAGTAAAACCTCCATTCGAGAAAGAACAAAAAGAGAAAGAAGCAAAAGGGTAACAAACCAGTACTAAGACCAGAAGTATTCGTGATGTTTTCAATGCCAATATCGGCAAGGTATTGCTGACCTGCTTGCATGCTCTCATAGGCACAGACCTTCTCCGGAGCCAACATCTTGCGCAAATCTTCCTCTGACGGCAGCTCAAAGCCCTCCTTCACGGTCCACCACCCGCTGTCATCTCCTCCTCTCTGAAAGTCGGCACAATCCTTCAAACGCTTACGAATGGCCGTTTCTGATTGGTTGGGAAAGGCGGAGCAGACATCCGAAATACGAAGACGCTGCTGAGAAGTACTGCGCTTCTTGAACAGACGGTAGATGAACGTTTGCAGCCGGTTCTTCATAAAGTTGTTGGCAGAACGGCTGTTGGGAGCCGGGACTTTGACTAACGGTTGCTGCTGTCCCACCGCATAGACGGCAGGTATCTCCCTAATGTAAGCTCGGCGCTTGTCCTTGCTGCGAATCAACAGAAAATCGGTCATAGGGGGGTCGTGCCGCATTATAGGAGCTTTGAAGAGATTGCTGTCCAGACCCTGAACGATTTCTCCAGGACCCACATCGCCCAAAAAGGGAGAATCATCGGTAGGCTCCAGAATGACTGTCTCTCCGTCTTCGCAGGTATAAGGAGGCAAGTCTGTGGAGGACTGTTTGCGAAAGAAATTTCGTATCTTGGTGCCCATGCCGATGTTCATCAGGAGAGGCGGACGCTCTTCCATGTACTCCATCAGCACAACGCGTCCATCCTTGCCAGTGAGATCCCGCACTCGACGGATGGTGGTGTGGCTTTGCCTTCGTTTGGAGCGTTTGCCACTTGAGTTAGTGGCGGTGACGGCACTTTCGGTGGGAGATATCTTGATTTTTTTGCAGGGAGGAAACTTGGTTTTGGGCCGATGGAAGTCTCGTAGTTCTTCAGGAGTTAGGTGTGTCTTGAACTGTAAAGAAGTTGTTAAAAATCAAATGTGGCAAAAAGAAAGAGGGAGGAATGCTGAAGAAAATAAGATAAAGAACGTACGGTTTGCAGTTTCAAAGCTGGAAGAGAATGCTGAACAAGCGATTTGCGTAAGCTCTTGGAACGTATCTGGTTGCGTTGAACGGCCACATACATCCTATCTTGTGAAAGGTTGAACGGATCCAAGTTCTCCTCAATCTCTTGCTCTATGATGCTCTCAATCTCGCTCATGTTACGTTTGGGTCTTCGACGGCGAATGGACAACGCGTCATCTGCTGCTTGCTGTTTGCTATCAACAGCACCAGACTCTGAAGAAGAAGAAGCAGTGGAGGTGGATGTAGTGTCTTCCTCAAATAGCATGTTCTTGTCGTTAAGATCCAAGATGAGAGGCTGAGAGTAGGCTTTGGGAGGAACGCTTCGGTCATCCCATATGACCCCTTCCAGCCATTCCCCTGTTTCGAGGTCATTGTTCAAATGTAATGCAAAGAGGTCATGTTGTCCTTTGGTGGTGGAATCGGGCTGAGAGTTGTTTGCGTTGGCATTGGAATGGGAGAGATCGTTGTTAGAAGGCTCGTCGAGAAGATGAGAAGGTGTTGTAGGAGTTGGGCTGGCGGCAGCAATGGAAACGAGGGAAGGTGGAGGTAATTCATCGGGGCGAGAAAGAAGAGTTTGTTTGTTGTTGGTATGGTAATGGTGGTGAAGAGGTGGTGTGCTGTTGTTGTTTTGTTCAGGTTGGGTTGTTGGTTCATCAGAAATTGTGCCCCATTGCTTCTTTGTTATTGCTAAGCGAGATGCAGCATCCAATGAATAAGACAAAGTGGACTTGATTGACGCGTCTTTCTGTGGGTCCTGATGTTGTTGCAGGCTTACAGCGGATTTAATCTCCTTCTGCGAGTTCAACAATAAAGCAGCGTGTTTATCTCTGTCGATATCGTCGTCATCCCAAATGATGGACTTCTCCCATTCCGTTTGCTGCACCGGTAAGAAGAACGGAGCAGGAGCCTGCTTGAGCGGAAAGTGCTGTTCGAGATATTGCTGCGCCTCGTTTTCATTGGGCTTGAAGAGCGAAAAGCCAAAGTCCTCTCCGAAGATAGCGTTATGCTTGTTCCTCGCTTGACCTTCCTCTCCTTCCTCCTCTTCCTCCTCATCCATCTCATCTGTTTCCTCAAATCCCAAAACTTTGGCCAGCTGTTCCTCGCTCATAAATAATACATATCGAGTTTGATCAAATAGTTCCTCTTCATCCTTCTCTGGTTGGATGTTTTCTACTGGCTCTGGTGGGACCGCGGTTGCCGCCGCTCCTCGTCGCTTGCCTTTTGTGCGAGACTTGTAGGGAGTCTTGGCAGGCGGTGCAAAGATTTCCGAAAATTTGAGAATGGGACCGCGCGGGCCTTTTAGCGTGCTGCAAACTTTCCTTACAGAGCGAGGTGATAGCTCTTGGCCAGAGCCAGACAATATGGCAGAGACTAGAGGCAAAAGGGAAGTCTGTAAAATGGTAACAGAGTAAACAAGGCGGTGAGTGAACGCGAGAGAGAGAGAGAGAGAGAGAGAGAGAGAGAAGGGATACCTCCTCCTGGGAAGCTTCTTGCTTTTCTTTTTCCTCCAGCACCATCTTGTCATCAGCATCTTCCTTCTCTTTCTTTGCCTCCTCCCGCTTCTCATCAGTCACTGATGGTGCGGCAGCCACAGTACTCTCGTTTGGTGATCTCTGTTGAACCTCATCCGCAGTGACTGGCTGCGCTGCAGGCGTGCTGCTGGGTGGCAGCGACAGCTCAGCCACCTTTGCAGCTGGCGGTACCGATGCTTGACTGAAGGGAGGTTTGGCAGGCGTCGAAGGAAGAGCAGTAGCTGCAACCGAGGAGAGGGAGAGAGAGGAAGAAGCAGGAGCAGCTGGTGTGCTGCCGTTGGCAGAAGAAGCAGGAGCTCGAGCTTCGACATGCACCTGACTTGCTTGGGACTCCTCCCCTTCTTCTTCTTCTTCCTCCTCTGCAAGCTCGTTGATGTCCTCAAAGTCCACAGCAGTGTCTGCTTTGATGGAATAGTCTGTGTACATCAAAACAAAAAAGTGAGCAGGAGATGGCGAATGAAGAAGAAGAAGAAGAAGAAGAAGAAAGAAGACCAAGCAGAGACGGCGTGTCGCGTTAAACATACCTTCATCGTCGTCATCATGTTTGCCGTTTCCCTCACGGATAGACGTAAAGCCAAAGATGCCTTCCTTCGCCAACAAGCTGCCTACACCAGAGAGCTGCGCCCGTATGTCTTTGTCAAAGCCGCCATCTTCGCTTTCTCCCAATAGAAAGTTGGTCGGGTTGAGCATTGCCCCGTGCTTTATCTCACTCTTTTTGCGTTGCGCGGCAAACAAAGTAAAAGAGTTGCAAACTCCAATCAATCAATCACTCGATCAATCGGATTGATTTGCTGACGTCTCGTTGTCAATCGGACAAATATTCTTCCTTCTTCTCCCCCCTCTCAGAGAGCGAGAAAAAAAGCGAGAGGCTTTTTTTTAAAAAAAAAATCCACTCGGTCACCAAGAATATAGTCTATGCCGTTTCTTTATGTCGTCGTCGTTGGCAATCGAGAGTCGATTTCGAAAAAAAAAAAAAAACAAATCAATCAATCTCTCTCCTCTTTTATTTTGCTTTCTTTTTGTTTCGTGTCGTCACAAATATCCTGGAATTGGCTCCTCAGGCAGGCCGCTACTGTCGACAATATTTTTTTCGTTGGACAAAAACCGCAGCAAGATTTCTTTTATAGTTGGGCCACGGATTGGCTGGTTTTTCATTGTGGGAGGATAATCTGTCGACATATGGGCACATCTTGCGCAGCAAAAGTGCGCAGAAAAAGGATGGAAAAGGGAATTCTTGGGCCATACCTTCCCATCAGGCGATGAGAGAGAGAGAGAGAGAGAGAGAGAGAGAGAGAGAGAGAGAGAGAGAGAGAGAGAGAGAGAGAGAGAGAGAGAGAATGCTGCAACGGTTTGTTCAATAGCTGCGAAAGGTGAGCTTTTGAACGGTCACCAGCACTACTGTTTTCCCGCTTTGTTTGGCAGCGAATGCAGACCTGGAGATCCTCTCCTTACTTCCTTCCACCCACTCGCGCTATCCCCCAATAAAATCTTCCTCCTACTTTCCCCTCGTGCCTTAATGGCTGTTGTTAATTATCCCCCATTCATTAATAAGGGGCTTTTGACCCTTTCTCTCCTTTGCCGACACCAAGCAATCCCGCCGAGGGAAGACAAGCAAAGCCGGGTTTGTTCGCTTGCAAAGATGACGAGGGAGACCTCTGCTTTTCCTTTATGCGTTATGGCGGCGGCGCTGCTGCTGGTGCTCATGAGCACCACCGCATACGCCCAAATCATTCCTCCGGGGAGGTGCCAGGCCTCCTTCCCCTCCGGCTACGCCTACGACTTTAGGGCGGCCAGCACCCTGCAGGAAATGGAGCGTCCGGCGGCGGATGGGACGAACTACGTCTTTGCCCCTTGCGGGGAAGTGGAGAGCGTCTACTGCCAGGGTCCCGGAGGCCAAACCGCCTGTCAGCTCCGTATGTCACTGCTACGCCACGTCTCTCTCTCTCTCTCTCTCTCTCTTCCTTCTGACTTGCATCTTTATTGTTACTTTTCTCTAACATAAACTGAAACAACAGAGGGAGGGTATGGGTACGGCACAGGCGACCTCAACAAAGGCAATGCTCTCAGCGAACGCCCAAAGGCAGGAACCGGTTTCTTCATAGAATTTACGGGCGGTTTGGATGGGCGTCGCTCCAACATTGAGTTCGTCTGCGACAGCGCCATGGAGGAGGGCGAAGCCCTGTTCGAGTGCCTCAACCCGGTGGAAAACCCCCCGCTGACCTATAACTTCAGGTTCACCAGCCGTTTTGGTTGTCCCGTTTCTTGGCCTGAGTCCTCGGGGGGCGGTGACGATAAAAAAGGACTTGCTGGTGGCTGGATTTTCATCATTGTGTATGTTGCTTTTTTCTTTCATTTTTCTTTTCTTCTTCTTCTTCTTCTTCTTCTTGTTCTTCTTGTTCTTCTTGTTCTTCTTCTTCTTCTCCGTTCTCTTCCTTCGTCCTTCCTCCTTCTCTTTCTCCGTCAGTTCTATTTCTAACCACCATATCCGTATGCGACCAACAAAGCTTGTCATGCGTGGTGGTGGTGTACCTCGTGGGAGGAGTGGCGTATCAAAAGTTCCGCAAGGAGGAGTCAGGCCTGAACCTCATCCCCAACCTTGAGTTTTGGAAGGCGCTGCCAGGCTACGTGAAGGATGGCTGCGTCTTCTCGTTTAACAAAGGCAAGGCTGGCGTGGATCGCTTGCGAGGCAAATCCTATGATACCGTGTGATATTTACTTTTACATTTTAAACATGAATGGTGTGTTAGTAGAAGAAAGCATTGCAGTTTCAGGCAAGACAGATTGGGGGGAAGAGGAGAGCAACGGACCAACCATCCGCGTAGGATTACTAAAGGGACAGAGCTCGGACGGCTTGGTCGTAGATCTCATTCACCATCAATCCAATTGTATAAGAATGCTTCACCACTACTTTCTTCTTCTCTACTGTCTTGTGTTCTTCATCTTCTTCCTTCTTTTGCGCTTTGTCGTTTGTAGTTGGACCTTCGTCTTCTTTTGCTTTTTCTTCTTCTTGTAGCAGGTGCTGTACTAACTGCAGAACCTGCGAAGGAGAGGATACCTCTGGCTGCAATAGGTTGCAGGCGATCTCGATTCCGTCTTTGTGGGACAGGGCCATGGCTTGCACTCCTGGCAGAGGTCCTCCACCGCTGCTTCTTACCCTTTCCGTTTCAGAGAAAAAAGAGAGAGCGAGAGAGAGACAATGAGAGAGAGAGAGAGAGAGAGAGAGAGAGAGAGAGAGAGAGAGAGATGAGATTGTGGTGTTGAAAGAAATGACGGTGATAAACGAACCGAGAGGCAATGGAACGAGCATAGGCAAGGTCAAAAGTGTCCAACAAGATGTTAAAGTTGAGGGCGTAGTGCATGGCCCCACAAACAGTCAGCCCAGTCCTTTGATCGACAGGATATGCTCCCAGATCAATGACAGAGGACTCCTTTATCTCCACCCTACCTGGTGGCAACCCTGGCCCTCCTGCCTTACCGCTACCACCCAAGGAGAAAAAATTGGTGGCTCGTCTGGTCTCCACCAAGCTTCGCTGCAAAGGATGAGCTGCCCCGAAGAACGCGACAGAGGCTCTTGTAGGGAACTCATCCACCAAACGTTTGCCCACCGTAGCAGCGAGAAGCCCGCACTCCTGCAAGGTGGTAGCCTCGCCCAAGGGATAGAAAGGGAGGAGGTCCACCACGCCCACTCTGGGGTGCACGGCCTGCACGTCCTCTCGGCCGTGCTGCGTCAGGTCCAGCTCCTGCACGGCCAGGCGACAGATGGAGAGGGCGGCCTGGGCCAAGGGCTCGTGAAAGCCGGCCAGAGTGAAGCTGGAGCGGTGGTAGGTCTCGTCGGAGAAGGAGGAGAGCAGGGCAGCGCCGGGGATGGAACTGGCGGCCTCTCTCATTCGCGAGAGCAGGCCCTGGTTGCGACCTTCGGAAACGATGACATAGGAGCAAGCTAGCTTGTGGCCCCGTCGCATCATTCTAGCCGTAGCAGCAACCAGCCGATAACCACAGCAGCAAGGGAGTGGAAAATAAAAGGGGGACAGATACAAAAAAAAAGAAACATGCCCCCAGCCGGGTTTGAACCAGCGACCTTTAGATCTTCAGTCTAACGCTCTACCAGCTGAGCTATAGGGGCTTCTTGCCTCCCGATTGCTCAACGTTGGTTCCACGAACGGAGCTCCTGCCCTGTGCCCTCTCTGTGCTAGTTGGTGGTATGAGGGTGAGTACGGAGATGTTGTGTGGTGGTAAAATTGCGACGATGGATTGGGGGAACTCCTTCGGAGTTCTAGCCGCAATTTTTGAGGAAGGGTGGTTTCTTGGGCGCACTAAGAAGTTTATTCTTAGTGCGCGTTTTTCTGAAGTTTAGACGGACGCAGTTGGCGTTCGGCTCAACTTGTGGGTGAGGTTCTTTGTGATCTCTTTGTTTGATTTTTTGTTTTTTGTTTCTTTTGTTTGTTTCTTTTTCTCTTGTTTCGTTGATGGCGGCTAAGAGCCAGCAACGTCTTAGAGAATTGGTAAAGCGTTTTGTCGTGGACCTGGCTGATAGCCAGGTCGTGCGCCTTTCAAGCGAAATCTTGGTTGGCCCTGGGGAGTTTTCCATCGCAGAGCATCGTACGATAGTTGCGCCTCCACCGCGGCTGGAACCAAGAGATTGGACTCAGAGACACGGTACGTTCATTGAAGGTGAGGCCAATCTGTATAGGCCTCTAGGTGACTTTATTGAGTGTAACAAAGGCTCCTGAGGAGGGAGCGCGCTTCTATCAGCTTCTCAGCATGGTGAGAGGGCCAGGGCTCGGCGTAGTGGAGAGTGGAAAGGTGGAAGTTCAATTGGTATGTTGGGAAGTGCTACACGCATCCCAGAGGGCTGTTGCCACCTTCTTGTTGGTAGGAAACCTCCGCCGCACGGTATCACATTCCCACCTACGTTCGAGTTACTACTGTAATTTTTCGCTTGTGTTCTGTTTGAGCTTTTTCTGCCCTCTCCTCCTTTGGAAACCACCGCTTCCTCTCCTCACGACTCTGCTCTCCACCGCCAAGACGCTGCTTATTCTCCTCCCGGAAACAGTGCTTCTTCTCCTCTCCGATACACTACTTCCCCACTGCTTCTCCACCCTCCAAGACGCTACATCTCCTCCTCTCCAAGATGTCCCGTTTTCTGTTACTGGTCTTCTTTTTTGTATTATTATTTTTTTGGTTTTTCAAATGGCTGTAAGTTGAAAGAAGGAGCAACAAGTGAAGAAGATGATGGTCGAGGGTCGTGGGGTCCTGTCACGCATGCAGCAGATTAACAGCGCGGGTCAATAGAAGGAACTTCTCTTTTTTGTTTTCCTGTTGGGCTTCTTTTGCCAAAGAGATGGCTTTGTGCCCTCTATCCTCTACTTGCACTCGAAATAGTTCTCCTGCAAGGCATCATGCAGCTGGGCAAAGACTCCACCATGCCACGTCCTGAAATCCTTCCACTCCTCCTCGGGCATGATGATGGAGAGCATGTTCAGCCACCCGCCCACGATCAAGTCAGCATAATTAGCCTTTTCTCCCTCAAGGTAAGGTCCGGTTTCGTGGACCATGTACAGCTGGGCCAGTGACGTAAGCGCCACCTTGAACGCCTCCTTGAGCGGCTCTCTTGCCTCGCCCTGAATGCAGATATCATCCCAGGAGCTCAGGTGTGCACGCTTTGCAAAGAGGGCCTTTACGGCCTCGGCTGATTTCGGGTTGAACGGGAGGTACTGGCCGTAGGGCGCCATATTTGCGGTGAAGGTGGCGTCGACGTGCACATTGAACCTTGCGTAGGCCTCGTTTTTGGACCCCTGGTTGGAAGTCAGGGGCGCGAAGAATACCGTGTCCTTGTTTGGGCTCTCGTAGTCGAGTCCGGTGCAGGTGGAGTCCGAAGGGAAAAGGCAGCCGCCTGAGTCCGGGAACATGTCCTCGAGATAGTTGGCGATTTCGAACGAGTCGCCAACAACCCTGCCCGAGGCTGGGTCCTGCAGCATGGGCAGCGTGTAGAAGTCGGAGCCATCGTCGAGCTTACGGACAGCCGGGCAGCCGAGCCCCTTGCGGACGTCAGGGATGTCGAGGATGTCGACCCAGGTCGTCTTGAAGGGCACACGTTTGAAGCTGAGCGCGAGACGGGTCTTGGAAGGGTTGGGCGCGTAGGAGCGGGGTTCAATGGGTGAAGAGATGTCGTAGAAGATGAGAGGGTTGGAGTCCATCATGTAGTAGAAGGCAAAGGTAATGCTCTTTGTGGTTGTGGTGAAACAAAGAAAAACAGAAAAAAAACCTGGTTTTTTCTTCTACTTTCTTGCTGGTGGCCCATCACGTGGGCGAGACCGTTTTGTGCAAGGCTATTGGGCAAAATGGCCTCGCTTTGAATACAAGCCGCGTATTCTTGAGAAGGAGGTGGGAAATTCCTGACCATTTCTCCCTTTTCTTCCTTTCCTCCTTCTCTCTCTCTCTCTCTATTCTCTCTCTCTCTCTCTCTCTCTCTCTCTCTCTTTGCAAAGAGATTGGTGACCATTTCTCCTTTTTTCTCCCTTTCTCTGTATTGGATAGACACAAGGACAGGGAAACAACCCCCTTTCCTCCTTCATCTGCGTTCCTTCCACACTCGCTCCTCTCACTCTTCTAACAGATGATGGGCTTGTACTGACACGTAAATGAACACAACCACGATTTTCGTTGTACCATGCATGGGTCGGCTTGATCATGGCGCCGCCAGGGTAACTGACAAAAGCCTGAAACCATTTTTACCCTCGATAGCACTTTTTCCTACCTTAGGTCCAAACGTTGTTGCGGGCCAAAAACGGGGTCTCGTAATCCCAAAGAAGGGAGCAGGTTTGTTGGTTGAAAGAAAAAGTAGATTAGTTTACAACTATGTGGTCTCCGCTTCGTCCCATTTTCTTTTGAGCGAGTTGTGACATGTGGCTGTGTTATGGTGCTGCTCCTGTAATTGCGCCAAGAGGGCCTTGGTCTCTTGAAGCTCCTCTGTGGGTCCTTGCGTTGGCCACAGGCATGGTATGTACAAAAAGAAGAGAGAAGGATTCAACCCTGCTAGCTCTATTGGGTAATAAGAACGAATGAACACACGCACAAGCAAGCTTTATCGCTCAACAAAAATACTAAAACAAAAACGTACCCTTGTCGAGCTCAAACAAACCCTTTGCGAGTGACATGGTCAAGGAAGGATTTGGCCCAGGTGTGAGTTGCGCGATGAGCTCCTCCAACTGCTTCCGTAGTTCGTCATGGCCAAAGAGAACGTGGTGGATGGCTTTGTTGCACACTTGTTTCAATGAAGTGTTTTGCTTCTCCTTCAAGTAGATCCGATCCTTTTTTATTTTTTGCTGCAGGGTTAGTGACTCTTACCACAAAATAGTGAACATCCAGTCTACGAGATACATGATCTGGTTTTCAAAGAGCGGACAAAACGAGAAGAGAGAAGAAGAGAGAAGAGGGAACGAGACCAGATAGAAGCAGAGGACGAGAGAACGAGACAAAAAAAAAAAGGAAGAGAGGAGAACAAAACCACGAACCAAATAACGGAAACCAACACATATGATGTCCACCGATTTGAGGTAGCGTAGAAAAAGGGAGGTGAAAGTTGGCAAAAGCTCTCTGCTGTCCAACAACGCGCACAGCTCTTCGCGCAGACAGCTCAAATACTGTTCCAACAGCTCCACAAAGTTTGCGAAGAGCAGCACCGTGTGCCGTTGGCAACATACATTATACACAGTTCTTTTCAAAAAAAAAACGAACAGAGAGAGCAGATGAGAACAAGAAGCAAAAAACAAGAAGAGTAGCAGCATTGAAGTAGAGAGATGATAAACCTATAAAGAGTTTCTTGTTCTACCACGGTGGAAGGATCCTGCAAGACCTGGGCCACAGCGCTTGATATTATGGGCCAGTGCTCTGCCTCATAACTAACAGCGAAGCGAGAGGGAAGACAAAACATAAAAAAGAGAGTTTGATGAGATACATTTGATACAACAGTTTTTTTTAATCTGAGGAACACATGATTGGTTTGGGGTCGGGTGCACACTTTGCAAAAAAAAAAAATGCATGAGAATGAGCGGGCCATCCATACCTTTCCTTGGTGATGCGTAAAAGCTTTGGCACGCGAACAACCACCGCCATGCAAACCTTTCTTCTTTTCCCTCCCGATGAGATTCTCTCTTGTTCTTCAACGGAGACTTTTCTAGCGTGCTTTCTTTTTTACAGTTTATTCGCTCTACTTCTTCCAGGAAAATTTTCGGGTATTTTAGAGTTATTTCGGATAATTTCAGGCTCACGAGGACACATTGTGCAGAGATTGTGTACCATTATCCATTTAAGGAAAAATATAAATGAATTAAATGATCAATTATTCAATAATATTTTTACAATAATTTGACAAAAAAAAAAAAAGCTACCAACAAAGAAAAAAAATGAGGAGATGGACGAAGGATTGGGGCCTCCTCGCCACGGTCTATGCCGCCTGTTTTCTCTTCCTTCTGGTTTGGCTCTCCCATGACCCCATAGGCCCCGAGCTGCACCTCCTCGAGCAAACGCTGGACGAGCTGGCTCGTGGCCTGGAGCACCATAAGCAGGACGCAGAGCGCGACAAAAAGCTCCTTCTGCTGGACCATGCCGACATGTGGCCCTCCCGAGCGGACTACCCTGCCTTCCCCCTTCGCTCGTTCTACGCTGAGAGACGCTTTGACCGTCACCTCCTGGTCGTCACTGGCTTTGAAGAAAGTGGTGAGGATGAGAACCCTTTTTTTTATTTTAAGCAGAAGAGATCGAGACAGTGATGGTTTTTTTTTAACAGCCCTTTTTGATTTGGTTGAAAGGACCAAAGTGGTTGGCGAGCACGATCTTGCCCAAGGCGGCGCGTGAGGGAAGGGTGCGCTACCTTCCACAGAAGCAACCGGGCCACGAGGACAAGTGGCTGCCGCTTGGGGCCGCTACCCAGGCTTTGTGGTCTTCTGGTGGGCGCCTCCTTGAACCTTTTGCTTTTTCTCTTCCTTTCTTTCTTTCTTTCTTTTATCGTTTCTTTCTCTGCTCTCTTTTGCTCTTCTCTTTCCTTCTCTTATGTTCGTGTTGGTTGTTTTTCATGCTTGTCCATTCTCGATTCTTGTCGTTTAATTTCTTACTGAAAAAAAAAAACATCAACAAAATAGGACCCTCAGCAAGCATTCAACCCTCCAAAGCTCATTTTTCACAGCTGCTGCAAGAAGAATTCAACAACGATCACAATCTCCTCCTACTCTCAGTGGACCGGTCTTACTTCATCTACTACTTCTCTTATCTTTGTGTTTCTTCTCTTATCTCTCCTCTCTGATCTCATATGTCAAGTTCTGTGTTCTGTCGACTTTCATTCCATCATTCTTATCTTCAATTTTTCTGCTTAAAGGCCAACGCCGATGCAGGACGAGTTCCACTATCCGGATTTTTCTCATGACTTTTTCTCCACTATGGCTGGCGCTAACGTTGGCCTCAAGCTCATCGTTTTGATTCGTGATCCTGTTGGTAAGCCGCATTCTTTGTGATTTTCATCTTTTTTTTTTCACTCTCTGTCCTGTTTGTTTCGTGTTCATTTATTTGCTTTTCTTTTCTTTCATTATTTCATTGTTTTATTTTTTTCTTCTCTTCTTTGCTCATTACTGTTTGTCCATTGTTAACGTCCCCCCAAACAAACCAAATCAGAGTCAGCATTGTTGAACTACCACATGAACAAGCCGTATGTTAGAGCAGGAGGAAAGCCCGACATTGTGCGGGCTGCTCGTTCTGTCGAGAAGTACATGAGCCTTGTTAATCAACAACTGCAAACTTTGCATCCAGATGATTATCTTCTTCTTCGTTTTGAGTCTTTTCGAGAAAAGGTATCTTCTGTCTTTCTTGTCCTCCCTCCTCTTTCTCACTTGCTCTCCTTTTTGGTGTTTCTTGTTTTCATGTGTTAGTAGGTTCTTATTAACTTCTTTTCTTGGACAGCCAGAGTTAGTCGCAAGAAAGATTTGTGAATATGTTGATGTTCTTTCTTCGAGTTGTGCTCTTCTACTTTCCGAAGCGCTTCAAGAGGCGAACAAAGAGCCAGAAGGAGAGGAAGGAGAAGCCACCGAGGAGATGATGGCATTCTTGCACGACTTCTTTGATGAACAACGCTCTTGGAAATGGCACTTCATGAGACTACATAGCAAATCATGATTGATTTTAGTATCTTCTTCTCTCTTTTGCTGTAAAGATTTTTGGCTCTATAACGATAAAATTAATTAATTATTTTTAATTTATAGTATTTCTGTTTTATAACAGAAAAAACAACAACGAAAGAAAAAAACACACAAGCAAAGGAAAAAACCAACGTTCGTTTTTCTTCTTTGGGGTAGTTGCTTGGTTAATCCCTCCTTTGTTGCCTATCTGCTTTGGCTCAAAGAAGAGGACTCCTCTCCTTCTTCTTTGAGCTATAAATATTTTGGTTATAACAGGAAACAACGAACGGTATAACGAATTGAAGGAATAAGAAAATGGAACGACCATCAAGGCGGCACTCCACCGGCGCCTCCCTGCACACCGTGGTCCGCAAGGGCGGCGACCGGCAGGAGGTCGAGCACCACACGCTGCGCCTCCAAAAAAAGTCCAAGGCCGAACAGACGCTCCACCTCGAGGCGCGCGACCCCTTCGGCAACACCGCCCTCCACTATGCCGCCGCACAGGGTAACCTCCCGGTACTTTCCCTCCTCTTGGAGCAGGGCAAGCCGTCGGCGGCTGGGGAGGGCAGCGACAGAAAGAAGAGCTCCCTGGTGGACATGGAGAACTCGGAGGACGGCTGCACCCCGTTGCACAGGGCGGCCTTTGGCGACTTTGTGGAGTGCGTGGGCAAGCTGCTGGAGTGCGGGGCGGATGGGGAGAAGCGGGACAGGAGCGGGGCGACGCCGTTGCACCATGCGGCGGCGAACAATGCGGTGAGGACCATCAAGGTGTTGGTGGAATGCGGGGGAGGGGCCGGAGGCGGGTGGATGGAAAAGGAGGAGGAGCGGGGACAGACGGCCTTGCATTGGGCGGCGGCCAACGGCAGTTTGGATGCTGTAATGTTCTTTTTGGAACATGGTTGGTTTCTTCTTCTTCATTCCTCTTTTGGCATTCAGCTGTCTTCTTTCTTTTCGTTATTGGTGTTGTCTCACCTTCGGTACTCGAACAACATAAAAGGAGATAAAGAACTAGTAACGAAAGCGGATAAAGAAGGAAAGGCGGCTCTTCACTTGGCAGCCGAGGCCGGCTACGCCCAAATCGTAGAGCTTCTGGCGAAACATTCACCAAACGTCGACATTGCGGACTCGCACGGCGCTTCTGCTTTGGTACCTTTTTGTTTACTTGCTTCAAAGTCACTCTCTTTTTTTTTTCTTTTCTCCTTTTTATACCTTCTTTCCTTATTCTTTTTCTGCTCTTACCAAATGCTTTCCTCGTTCCGCTTCTTTCTTTTTCTTCTTCTTCTTCTGCATAGCACAAAGCATCAGAAAAAGGACACATAGACTGCGTGAAAGCTCTTCTCCAACACAAGCCCAATGTCAACAAACAGGACCACGACGGCAACACTCCGCTTCACAAAGCGTGCCAACAAAGCGGCAGCCGCGAAGTCGTTCGTTTTTTGGTTGAGCAAGCAAACGCCGACAAAGCTCTTCTCAACAAAACCGGCCGAACGGCCTGGCAAGAAGCCATTTTGAACAAACATGCCGAGAGTTTATCCGAGTTTTTGAATACTTCTTCTTCCTCTGCCTCAGCTTCTTCCTCTTTGGCTTCTGCGTCATCAGCAACAGGAGAAAGTAAAAGTGCTATATTGAGAGGATTGGGTTTGGATGAGGATGAAGGACTGCCTTCTCGTTTGTTACAGTCTTCAATGGAGACTCCTACGCGCATTCGAAAGTTTCAAATCTCAAGTTCAGAAAGCGAGAACGAAAGTGGAACGAACGGAAGTCTAAAGAAGGAAGAAGGAAAGATGAAAGAGAAAGTCTCATCTCCTTTATCTACTGTGGAAAATGTCGCCCATCAGAACAAAAAGAAGAAGATGGAGAAGAAGAACGAAAGAAAAACAATACCAAGAAAGAACTCGGATGTCTCTCCTCGAACCAGACAAACGTCGGCTCCTCATCTTCGAAGCCTTGATGAACAAGAGATGTTTGCTTGTTCCGACTCGGAGACAGTTCTAAGAGGAAGAAAGAAGGTGAAGAGATCCACGTTAAGAAGGAAAACCAACAGTAGAGATAGATCTGCTTCGGAAAGGGTCATGCTCAGAAAGAAGGATTTGAACGAGAATGCGAAACATTTGTTGGCTATTTCAAGCGATCAGTTCGTACACGATGAGGAAGAAGAGGAGGAGCAAGAAGATAAAAATGAAAACTATCCAAGCTATGATATTTATGGATTCGAAACTAGTATCAGGTATTACCTCTTTTCTCCGTCTGTTGTTTCCATTTGTCCTTCCTTCAATATCTCATTCTCTCTCCTATGCTCTCTTTCCAACGTTATTCTTTATCCTGACTGTTAAAACACGAACACACAAAGCTCGTCTACCCCACGAACAAATGTCAAGAAAACATTGCGATGGGAACGGAAATGGTCTAAAATAGCGAAAGACATGCAAAAGTACAAACAGAAGAAAGGAGTGGTGAAGCTCTCCTCCAAGTTGAAAAAGGGCATTCCTGACTCTGTTCGTGGCTTGGCGTGGCAAAGACTTTCTCAGTCTGCTCAACTGAAGCAAGACAGCAGTATCAATTACCAGGTAACTTGTTTTTTGTTTGTTCCTTTGTTTAACAGTAATGCTTATCTGATATACACATTTTGGTACCTATAAAGGCTCTTTGTAAGCAAGCTCAAAATACTCCATACAGTAAGCAGATAGACTTGGACATTCGGCGGACCTACCGAAATCATTTTATGTTCAACGCACAGCAAGGCCAAGGGTTACACTTTTCTCCACGCTTGTTTTGTTTTGTTTCATCTTCACCTCTAACTGCGATATGATCCACCTACTAGGCAACAAGCTTTAGCCAACATCTTAAAAGCCTACTCGGTGCACGACACACTCGTTGGGTATTGCCAAGGAATGGCCACAATCACAGCTTTGTTGCTTATGTACATGGGCGAAGAGGTATTTAAGCATTGTTCTTCTTCTTCTTTATTTTTTTTCTTATCCCTCGGTTTTGTACAAAGGATGCATGGTGGGTGCTTTTGAGGTTATTGACAAGCTATCGAATGGCAGGACTGTTCAAACCTGAATTCCCTCGACTCTTTGAATGCTTCTACGTTCAAGACCAGCTCCTCAAAGCACATTTACCTCAATTGTACAAGCATCTGGTTAGTCTCCTTTTCCTTCTCTTTTTTTTCCTTGTCCTCTCTCTCTCTCTCTCTCTCTCTCTGCTCTCTCTTTCTTCTTATCTTCCAACACAAAATACAATGAAGAACAAAGAAAACGTGATGACGAGTGCCTATGCCACCAAATGGTACATGGGCATATTTTTAGGATCCCTGCCATTCCACGTCGTACTAAGGTATTTTCTTTGCCTATCTTTATGATGTGTAAAACCGACGATGCTGAGGAAATGGTTTCGTTTTGCCTATGAACAGAATATGGGACCTGTTTTTTTGGGGTGGTTGGGGCGTTGTATTTCGTATGAGCTTAGCATTGCTTAAAATGTTTGAAAGTATAGTATACTCCCTTTCTTCTCTTGTTTGGTGTTTTATATATATTTTGCTTGCCTAACGTGCGGGTACCATTACAGGTAAGCTGTTAAGGCTTTCCTTTGATGAACTGATGGAGTTTTTCTTGACCGACCTGCCGAAAATGAACGACTTGGATCCGGATCATCTCATCAAGCTGTACAAAAAGACCGCCATAAAGGCCGACAAGGTGGTTGCCTTTCAACGCAAGTACCGTGCCATGCTGAAAGAACAACAGGAACAAGAACAACAAGAGGAGTAAAAGAAAAAAAATGGACCATTCTTAGTTTGCTTAGTTTTTGATTTTCTATTGGATGGAGATCAACATACGAAATTAACAATCGATTTGAGGAGTTATTAGATCGTATGATGGAAATGTGTCGACATGAGGGGTAGTTGGTGAAACGCACTTGAGTCTTTTTTTTTCGTTTTGGCACGCAGAGAGAGAAAAGGGTAGCGAGAGCGAAGATCAATAAAACCAAAGCGGAGGATTTGAGAAATGTTGCACGTAGGAGGGGTATCGTCGTTGTTGAAGGAGGGCACAAAACACCTTTCGGGTGTGCAGGAGGCCGTAGTGAAAAACATTGATGCTTGTCAACAATTCTCGCAGATTGTTCGCACTTCGATGGGACCGCAAGGCACGTTTCTTCATCCCTCCTTCCCTCCCTTTGATGCGCCCTTTTCTATTTTTTTTTTAACAAAAAAAGACGAGTGAAAGCTCAAGTGTTGCTTACTAACTCTTACTCTTGTTATTTTCCGTTTTGTGAAACAAATAGGCATGAACAAAATGATCATCAATCAGCACGACAAGCTCTTTGTGACAAACGACGCTGCTACCATCATCAAAGAGTTGGACGTGATCCACCCCGCTGCCAAAATGTTGGTGATGGCCTCTCAAATGCAAGAACAGGAGGTACTGTGCTTTTTGTTTTTTTGTTTTTTGGATTTTTTTTGAGGGAGTTATTTATCTGGTGGGATTGTGCTTCAGTGTGGCGACTGCACAAACTTGGTGTTGTCCTTTGGCGGAGAGCTGTTGTTGCAAGCGGAAGCGCTGATCCGGACCGGTCTCCACCCAAGCGAAATCATTTCTGGCTACACAAAAGCGGGCGACAAAGTGCAAGAGATCCTCGAGGGTATACTTTCTCTCTCTCTCTCTCTCTCTCTCTCTCTCTCTCTCTTTCATTTGACGGAGTCAAACCTTGTTTAATTTCTCTCTCGCTCAGGCCTTACCTGCTACACTTGTGAGGACATACGGAGCACAGACGAGGTGGCCGAGTGCATCAAAACCGCCATTGCGGCCAAGCAGTACGGCTACGAGGAGTTCTTGGCCAGCCTCATTGCCAAATCCTGCGTGTCTATCCTCCCTAAGAACCCTAAGAACTTCAATGTGGACAACGTGCGCGTCACAAAAATCCTCGGTGGTGGCGTTGTTGACAGCAAAGTACTCAAAGGATTTGTGATCGTGCGTGACACAGCAGGCACCATCAAGCACGTCACCAGCGCTAAGGTAGCTGTCTTTGCTGCTGGTATTGACATCTCGAGGACCGAAACCAAGGGAAGCGTTGTGCTCAAAACCGCAGAGGAACTTTTGAACTATTCCAAAGATGAAGAAAAGGCTATGGAAGAGGTACGAACTCTTTTTTCTCTGACGCTCGAGAAACTCTTCTTACACTCTCTTTTCTTTGAATCTTTGAATGAACAGATTATTAAGGCTGTTTCGGAGAGTGGAGCCAAGGTGGTTGTGTCTGGTGGCAACATTGGAGAGATGGCGATGCACTTCCTTGAACGATACAATCTTATGGCCATCAAGGTGCAATCCAAATTCCAGCTTCGTCGTTTGTGCAAAGCTGTAGGCGCTGTTCCTTTGGTTCGCATGGTAAGTCAAAACTTCTTTTCTTCTCTCTCTCTCTCTCTCTCTCTCTCTTGGTGCTTTCTCTTGGTTGTCTTCTGTCTCGCCCTCGCCTTTATCCACGCTAAACATTTGTTCTTAAAAAAGGGTGCACCAACTCCGGAAGAGCTTGGCTACTGTGACGTGGTTTCTGTGGAAGAAATCGGCAGCACAAAGGTTTGTGTTTTCCGACAGGACGCCGAAGACTCTGCAATTTCCACCATCATCGTCCGTGGCAGTACCCAAAACCTGTTGGATGACATTGAGCGTGCCGTTGGTATGTCTCTCTTTCTCTCTTTCTCTTTCTGAACACAAGATACCCTTCCTTTTTTGTTCCCCTCATTCTCTTTTTTGTTTCATTTTGAACAGACGACGGTGTCAACGTTTTCAAGGGCATAGTAAAGGACCCGAGGTTCGTTGCTGGCGCTGGTGGCGCTGAAATAGAGCTGGCTAGACAGCTCACCGCCTTTGCTGAGTCCTCCCCTGGATTGGACCAGTACGCCATCAAGAAGTATGCCGAAAGCTTGGAGATCGTCCCACGCATCCTCGCTGAGAACGCTGGTCGCTCCTCCACTGCCACTATCTCTGCTCTCTACGCCGCTCACTCTGCCGGCAAAGTTCACGACGGTGTTGATGTTGAGGTATTTCTTTCTTATTTCTTTTTTTTCTTTTTTGTTGTGATAGCTTATTTTACCATTTTCTCCTTGAATAGAATCCTGGTGGAACTGTGGACACATCTGCAGCCCGTATAATTGATCTGCAGTCAGCCAAAGCCTCCGCTATCCGACTCGCCACTGACGCTGCTCTCACTATCCTCCGTGTGGATCAGGTACTTTCATTTTTCCCCTCTCTTTCTCTCTCCTTTATTGCTAACTGCTTTGTTATTTACAAAGATCATTATGGCACGTGAGGCTGGTGGACCCAAGCCCCCAGCGCAGGGTTCTAGGGATTCCGATTAAAAAGAAAAGCAAACAAAGGACCTCTTTTCTTCTTCTTTGTCCCCTCTTTATTTTATTATTTTTTGAGACTACGCCTCTTTGGGGTTTTTTTTTTTTGCTGAGAGAAGAAGAGGAGAGGAGAACAGGGAGAAGAGAGCAGAGAAGACAAGAGAGAAAGAGCACAAAAGGAAATCAGGAGAGGAGCATTCCGCAACTTTTCCTTCGTTTCCGACCCATAACCAAAAGTCCTGGAGGCGCTGCTACAAAAGGAGGAAAGCAACAAGCCTGAAAGTATCTTCTCGGCCTATTGGCTCTGATCAAGTGTAGTATCTGTTCTATCTAGCTTAATCTCTAGATGACAGTCGTCCTGACTGTCTCTTAGATTAAACTTATTTTTCACCAGGGGGTGTGAGGATTCTTGGTTCGCTGGCTTGCCGGCTGAACCGCCTCACACCGCGGATCGGCTCTGCATGGCACACCCCGCAGAGTTATTGAAACGGTCCACCCCCACCGCATTCCCCCTATTAAAAAAAAAAACAAACCAAATATTTTTGAAAGAAACGAATCACGTAAGACCGAGAGGGTGTTGCTGTTCTTATTATTCACTGTTTTCTACACTCATGGAGAAAGAGGGAGAGAGGAAGAGCGATGGGCGATTTGTTTTCACCAGTCGAACTCGCCGTTGGCTTTGGCAAAGAGATAGTCTCTGCCGTTGAGATGCATAACGCCGGCCTTCAGCGTGCACTTTCGTTTGTTCTTTATCCTCGTCACCTTTTCGAATTGGCACAATACAAAGTTGTCAGTCTCTGGTTCTTCGTCGTCTGTGTCGTCCAAGTCAGAGCCCAGTTCTTCCTCTTCTTCCTCATCGTCGTCCTCGTCCTTTATCTGTTTTAAGAAGAGAAGAGAAAAAGGAAGAGCGAGGAATAAGAATTTATGCACTGATGGCACCGAGGCGACAATGCTATAACGTACCCCAAGATCATCCTCATCGTCTTCATCGTCTTCATCGTCTTCATCTTCATCGTCGTCTTCATCTCCTCTCCCATCATATTGAGGTATCCGCCGACTTGTTGATGCAGCCGACGTTGTTGTGTCTCTGTCAGGGGCAATTGCGATCCGTCTGTTGCCGCCACCCTCTACCCATCCTTGCGGTGGTGGCTGTATGTTGTTTCAATGAAGGGAAGAAAAGGGTATGTGTGTGTGTGTGCGAGTGAGTGAGGGAGTGAGAGAGAAAGCAAGAGAAGACGAGCAAGTGAACCATGTATTCCTGTGGCTTGCCAGAATTTAAGATGGTGGTCTTTGAATCCTCTTCTTGTCCTTCAATATGCTTTTTTTTTAAAGTTAAGTTCAAAGACAGCGAGAAGAAGAAAGAAGGAAGCAGAGAGGGGGTTAAACTCACAATGGAAGGAAGGGCATACTCGCTGATGCTGGAGCCCAGTTCGTTGTATGCATGGGAAGGCGCAGGGTAGGTGCCATAGTCCTCCGTGGCTCCTTCCTCGGCGTCTCCTCCCGTTTCGTAGTTGACGCCAAAAGCGGCTGTTGGGAGAATGGCTCCAGATTGCATCAATTTTGTTTCCCATAGCTGTTGTTTTTTGGGGGAGGGTTTTTGCATCAGGCAATTTGTTGTTTGGGGGGAGAAGAAGAGCAAAGAAAAGAACAAAGAAAAAAAGGAAACCTGTTGCAACTCGTAAAGAACTGATTCTTCCACGCCCTCTGCCTCAAACTCTTCCTTGAGATTGGCAATCACATCGTCCACCACGTGCCTGTACACCGCAGACACACTCATGACTCGCTAGTTTTTTTTTAAAAGAGAAGAAGAAGAAGCGAAAAAACAGCCAACCCTCCCTCCTCTCTCTCTTCTCAAAAAAAGGCTTTGCAGGATCGGAGAAGCGAGATAGCCTCGTTTCTCTTTCTTCCTCGTTTTTCTCCTTCGAGCACAATGGCTGCGCAAAACCTGCACATTTTGTACAACACAGAATAAGTCTGCGAAAAATCAATGTTTCAACCCCTCAGGTAGTTTGTCACGTCGTCCCGAAATATCACACTATCGAATAAAAAAAAAAGAAGGAAAGAAAAGAGTGAGTTTTTTTTTATTCTGTTGTCATCTTCTCTCTGCTGCTCCCCCCAACTCTTTCTCTTTGCTGCTTATTTTTCGCTCTCTCTCTCTCTCTCTCTCTCTCTCACACTTTAAACAACAAACAAACAGACAAAAAAAATAATAAGCATGGCGGAGGATGAAGCAGCAGTAGCAACGGAGGAAAGAACGGAAAGCAGAAAACGCAAGTTAGACGGGCGAGAGGAGGAGGAATCGCCCTCTTCCGAACGAAGAAGAGAAACGTCCAGCCGCAACGAGCACAAAATACGTCGGAGAAGTAGAAGCAGAAGCAGAGAACGAAGCAGAAGAGGACGAGAGAGAAGAACAAGAAGAAGCCGCTCGCGCTCTCCACGTAGCAGGAGCAGGAGCAGGAGCAGAGAAAGAAGCAGAAGGGAACGTAGAAGACGTAGCAGAAGTCGCAGCCGAAGCAGAGAAAGAAGCAGGAGAAGCGGCAACCGAAGCAACCGCAGAGAGAAGGGGAGCGAGGGAGAAGAGGACACTGGAGAGAAGAAAGGAGACAGCAAAGAGCTGAGCAAGTTCGCTGCGGGGCTGTACCTTCCCCCCTACAAGCTTCGCCAGCTGGAAGCCGGCCTCCAACAAGACAAGTCCAGCCCCGAGTACCAACGCCTCAGCTGGGACGCCCTCAAAAAGAGCCTTAACGGCCTCATCAACAAGGTCAACGTGGCCAACATAAAGAACATCATCGCGGAGCTGCTCGGCGAGAACGTGATCCGCGGGCGAGGCCTCCTCGCCAGAAGCCTGATGAAAGCCCAAGCCGCCTCTCCCAGCTTCACCCCGGTCTATGCCGCCCTCGTGGCCGTCGTCAACAGCAAACTTCCCGTCGTGGGAGAGCTCCTCCTCACTCGCCTCATCGACCAGTTCAAACGTGCCTACCGCAGAAACGACAAGACCACCCTTCTGCCAGCCGTCAAGTTCTTGGCTCACCTGGTCAACCAGCAGGTGGCGGGGGAGTTGTTGGCCCTGCAGATTCCCACTTTGTTGTTGGAGACGCCTACGGACGACTCGGTGGAGCTGGCGGTGGCCTTCATCACGGAGGTGGGACAGACCCTGCAGGCCCTCTCTCCAGATGGCTTTGTCTTTCTCTTTGACCGATTTCGAGGCATCCTACACGAGGGAGAGATTGACAAGCGGGTGCAGTACATGATCGAGAATCTCTTTGCGGTGAGGAAGAGGGGCTTTGAGGAGCATCCTGCCAAATTGCCGGAGCTGGACCTGGTGGAAGAGAGAGAACAGATCTCGCATGAGTTGGACCTGGACTCACCCGAGTTGGACGTACAGTCAGGACTGGACTACTTCCAAGTGGACCCCAACTTTCTGCAAAATGAGGAACGATATGCGGAGATCAAGAGGGACATTCTCGGTGATGAAGAGGACGAGGATGAAGACGAGGATGAGGAGGATGAGGACGAAGAGGATGAAGAGGACGAAGAACGCCTGGCCAAACTGGAAAAGACCTTGGAGGCTGGCCCCTTGACCATCACCGATGAGACTGACACCAACACCATAAACCTCCGTCGTACCATCTACCTGACAATCATGTCCTCCCTCGATTTTGAGGAGTGTGGTCACAAGCTCATGAAAGTGCAGCTGCTGCCCGGCCAGGAGATCGAGTTTTGCCGCATGATCATTGAGTGTTGCAGTCAGGAGCGGACCTACCTCCGTTTCTACGGCCTCTTAGCCCAACGCTTCTGCCGGCTGAACCGCATCTATCAGACCCTCTTTGACAGCTGCTTTGTGAAGCAGTACCAGAGCATCCACCAGCTGGAGACCAACAAGCTGCGCAACGTGGCCAAGTTCTTTGCTCACCTCCTCCACTCGGACGCCATCCCCTGGACTGTTCTCGAGTACATCCACTTGAACGAAGAGGAAACCACCTCCTCTAGTCGTATCTTCATCAAGATCATGTTCCTGGAGATATCAGAGTACCTAGGCTTGCCCAAACTCAACGAGCGTTTGAAGGATCCCTCCATGGTGGAAAGCTTCACCGGTCTCTTCCCAAAGGACCATCCGAAGAACACCCGCTTCGCCATCAACTTTTGGACGTCGATCGGTTTGGGAGGGTTGACGGACGATTTGCGAGAGCATCTAAGAACAGCGCCCAAACGTATCATGGAACAGAAGCAGCTTGCTGCTTTGGAGGATAGTAGCAGCGACTCGGATTCATCCTCAGATTCAGACTCGGACTCTTCTTCAGATAGCAGTGATTCTTCTGATTCTTCCTCTGACTCTGACTCTGATTCCTCCTCTGGCTCTTCTTCTTCCTCCTCGGATTCAGACTCCTCTTCAGATGACAGCAGCAGCAGCGACAGCGACAGCGACTCTTCCCGCAAACGACGAAGAAAGAGAAGATAAAAAGTTTTTTCATTTTCACCATATTTTCTTTGTAACCTTGTTCCTCCCTCTAAACCATCATACCCCTTTGTCTTTCTCACACCCATTCTCCTGTAAGCCCGCAGGAGTAGACATAACCAAGACTACACGTCACGCTTTTCCCCTTTGCCTCTGTGGGAAAAATACATGACTCCTCAATGTTTATGTCTACCTTGCGGGGCTACACCCATTCTCCCTCCCCCATCAACACACCGACGTCGACAATTTGCTGACGTCGTTCAAAAAACAAATTTTTTTCGACGTCGGCAGCTGGCTCTTTGAATTATGGGACTCACAGGTTGAGTTTAACAGAACGAAAAAGAAAGAAAGAAAGGGGTAGCGCACCAAGAGCTGCAAACTCTCATCTTCATCCTTTTTTGTTGTTGTTGTTGTTGCTTCCGTTTTTGTTGAGAGTTTTTTTTTCGTTGATTAAAAAAAATAGAAAGGGGAGAGATGACAACGATGGCGGTGCAGGGAGATGACGTCAACCTGCACATCCCCTCGGATTTCGCGGTGGGCGCCCATGCCCCCGCCCACAACGAGGAGGAGCTCTATAGCCTCTTGTTCTCCAGCGGCGAAGCCTCGTCTTCCAGCGGCGGCGGCGAAGACGACCCCTCCAACTTGCTCTTCTCTCTCTTCACCACTCCCTCTTCCTCCCAACATACGGGCATGCTGCTGGAAGAGGCCAGCGGCGGAGGAGAGGAGAGCAGCACCAACAACTCTCCTTACCATCATCTCTTCTACGAGGGCAGTCCCGCCTCCTCCCCTCTTTCTTCCCTTGGGCTGGAGTCCTCTCCCTTTCCCACCCCCGACCCCTCTCCTCCTACTTTCTTTGATCCGTCTTCTGTCTCTTCTTCTTCGTCAGTTTTTACTTTTGTTGATGCTCATGGAGGAGGAAGTGGAGGAAGTGAAGGAGGAGACGCACAAACGAATGATGCCTCTCCAGAAGCTTTGCTACTCGAGTTGGACCAAGCCTTCCCTTTCCTTGTGGACGACTCGAACTCGTTTGGCCAGCCTTCGTCCTCTTCCACTTTGCTGGCCACGAACTCACCATTCTCTCCTTCCACGTCCTCATCGATGACGTTTGGCAGCAGTTCTACCTCTGCGACGCCTTCTTCCTCATTTCTTCCGCCACAAAACCAACCGCGTCAACGTAACGTGCCAGGCGTTATATTACAGCTAACGAATCCTCTCTTTCCGTCTTCTTCTTCTTCTGCTGCTTCTCTTTATTCTTCCATTCCTTCTCCGCCTCCTTCTTCTTCGGGTGTTGCTGCCGCCTCTTTGCCTCGCATACTTGGTGTGGATACTTCTGCTGCGCAACCTGATCGAAAACGACAACGTCCTTCTTCTCCTCCTCAATCGAGACAACCAACAAAGAAAGAACAACAAGATGGAGCACAAAGCATTATGGTGGAGGATGTCAACAGCAGCGGCAGCAGTGGAGGAGTTGGATTATCA
>JAVKOQ010000169.1:117500-120573 GCA_031835245.1 Balamuthia mandrillaris | reverse complement strand
CCCCGTGAAGGGCTATCCTCCGCGGCCCACCTGCAAGGTCCTCAACCTCCAGAGAAGGACCCCTGAGCCCAATCCTTAGAGCCAATCCTTTTCCCGAAGTTACGGATCTATTTTGCCGACTTCCCTTACCCACATTATTCTATGGACTAGAGGCTGTTCACCTTGGAGACCTGATGCGGTTATGAGTACGAGCGGGTGAGAAAATCATGCTTTCCCCCAGATTTTCAAGGATCGATGAAAACGCACCGGACGCCTCCAAAACTGAGGCGCTTTCCCAGCCTTCTGACCCTATCTCCGGGCGAACCGATTCCAGGGTCATCTCGTGTTGAGGGATTTGCTCCCTGCAGGACTGTTAAAAAGAAAAGAGAACTCTTCCCAGGGTTTTCACCAACGTCTCTGGGTTCATTTACGTCACCGTACCACAGCCGTGAAGCTGTTATATCCTCATCCCGGTTCAGGAATATTAACCTGATTCCCTTTCGGCCGACGGTGCAACCTCTCCCGTGAAGGAGATTTGAATGGATTGCACGACTTCGGAACGGCATTATCCTATACCTTAGGATCGACTAACCCATGTCCAACCGCTGTTCACATGGAACCTTTCCCCACTTCAGTCTTCAAAGTTCTCATTTGAATATTTGCTACTACCACCAAGATCTGCACTAGAGCCCGTTTCACATACCATCACTGGCAGATGCTTCCTTACGAGCCCCACGCCCTCCTACTCATCAGGCCATTAGCATTTGGCACTGATGGTCGAGTATGAGTGGTACGCTTCAGCGCCATCCATTTTCAGGGCTGATTCATTCGGCAGGTGAGTTGTTACACACTCCTTAGCGGGTTCCGACTTCCATGGCCACCGTCCTGCTGTCTAAATGAATCAACACCTTTTATGGGATCTGAATGAGCGTACACTTGGGCACTTTAACTCGACGTTCGGTTCATCCCGCATCGCCAGTTCTGCTTACCAAAAATGGCCCACTAAGAACTTTCCATTCACAGACGCAACTGTTCAGCGATTAAGCAACAGTTGCTTCTTACCTATTTAAAGTTTGAGAATAGGCTGAAGTCGTTTCAACTCCGGGACCTCTAATCATTCGCTTTACCTGATAAAACTGTTTACTACGTAGTTCCAGCTATCCTGGGGGAAACTTCGGAGGGAACCAGCTACTAGATTGTTCGATTAGTCTTTCGCCCCTATAGGCAGCTTTGACGAACGATTTGCACGTCAGTATCGCTTCGGACCTCCACCAGAGTTTCCTCTGGCCTCATCCTAGCCACCCATAGTTCACAATCTTTCGGGTCCCAACAGGTGTACTCTCACGCGATTCTTTCAAAAAAATCCAGATCGGTCGATGGTGCTGCTCCTGCCCCGCAGGACGAGAGCTTCCCACCTCAGTGCTCCGAAGAGCACCTTTGCTTTCACTGGCGCATCCTCTGGGTTTGTCACCCGAATGCTCGCACACATGTTAGACTCCTTGGTCCGTGTTTCAAGACGGGTTGATCGGGACCTTTTCGCCGACATCCCTAACTCACTGATGGACTCCTCCCTCGAGGGGAGCCTTGCTGGCCAAGCATCGGTTTACCGATCCCTCACCAGGCAAAGCCCTCCGGAGAGAGGGAGCCTCGCCCAACGAGGGGCGTGAGTTTTGGGTTTTCCTCAGTCCACCAGGTGGCATCTGCGTGAAGCTATAACACTGAGGAAAAGGCCACAAGGACCCCGCCCCAGCTACCTTCTTCACACCATTCTACCACCCGACAAACCGATGTCGACCCGTCCCGCGGTCCAGTACGCGCCCATGCCTCATGGAGATAGCAAGGAACAATGCACCGAAGCACTCTTGCCTCCTCACCACCATAGGGCAGGAACGCGGAAGCACCGCAGGACGACTTGCCGGTCTCGAGCTTTTCCCTTTCAACAATTTCAAGCACTTTTCACTCTCTTTTCAAAGTTCTTTTCATCTTTCCCTCACGGTACTTGTTCGCTATCGGTCTCTCGCCTGTATTTAGCCTTAGATGGAATTTACCACCTGCTTTGGGCTGCATTCCCGAACAACCCGACTCTACAGCACGGCTAGCCGTAACCGACCGCCACCCAAATCAAGCAAGCACGGGACTCACCCTCTGCGGTGCCCCGTTCCAGGGGACTTCCTGCTTGTGAGAGCGATCCGACAAGCCGCGCCTTAAGATTACAATTCCAAACGGCTGTTAGGCCATCTGGATTCTAAATCTGGGCTCTTCCCACTTCGCTCGCCGTTACTGAGGGAATCCTTGTTAGTTTCTTTTCCTCCGCTTAATAATATGCTTAAATTCAGCGGGTGCTGTCATCTGATCTGAGGTCGGTGTTATAGAAATGATTATGGAGTTAATAACAACCACCACCACCACCCGTTTTTCGTCGCCAATGAAGATTGGCAAACCAAAGGGATAAGAGAGAAAAAGACTGCATTTCCCATCAACCTCATTCTGTCCTATTCTGCCTTGTCCAACAAAAAAGCGCTGCTCCGTCCTCCCTCCAAAATAAAGCATAAGTGCTTCTTACTCTGAGCGAGAAGTCTTCTCTCTCATTTCATATTTACTTTACTTTACTCCTTTCAACTGTCAGACAACGAATCGCCCAACAGTAACGGAAAAACTAGAGGCCCTTCTGTTCATCCAAGACAAAAAAGGCAACAGATCGAGTGATTATGATAGAGAATTTAGCAATAGTTGCCTTTCTCTTCGCCTTCGCCTTCATTTCAAGGGATACTCTACCATTTGTTGTTGTCAATTCAACAACAAATGCCAAAAGTAACCGCTCATTGTCCATTCGTTTTTAAGCACCACCCACCCACTGTGGAGGGGGATGCAGAAGAAACAAAAGAGGATTGAAAGGAAGAACGACACTCAGACAGACGTGCCTTTGGGAACTCCAAAGGCGCCATTTGCGTTCAAAGATTTGATGATTCACTGATTTCTGCAATTCACATTACATATCGCATTTCGCTGCGTTCTTCATCCTTGCGAGAACCAAGATATCCGTTGTTGAAAGTTGTTTCAATGGATTGAGATTCACTTTGTTATTTATTTATTT
>JAVKOQ010000169.1:0-115000 GCA_031835245.1 Balamuthia mandrillaris | reverse complement strand
AAGACGGCACACAATATACCATCCCAGGATGGTTCTTGTTTGCTCTCTTATCCTTTGATCCAGAGAGAAATAAGCATTGAAGGTTTGTTTTTTGCTGTGCTGAGCTGAAGCAAGCTTTGTGTTTCCACAACTTGTTTCGCTCAATCACTGCTTTTCCTGCCGTCTTGTTTGCGCACTATTCTCCTGAGAAGTTCCAGGTTTTTCACAGGAAGCTAAAATGCTTCCTACCAGGACTTCTTTTCCTGCAAGCTACCCTTGTTTCTCTCCGTCGCTCACCGCTGCCCTCCTTTTCCCCTTCCATGAGGAAGAAGCTGTGGGAACAACAATAAGAGACTAAGAGATCAGCGTACTTGCTGTTGGTTCGTGTATGATCTTTTTTTGTGCAGAGCACATCACATACAAACTCCCCGCTTACTGGGGTGTCTTTCTTTGCTACCCTTACCACGCTACCCTTCACTCTATCTCTCTCTCTCTCTCCAAGCGGAGATCGCTTAAGACCACCACCCAAAAGAAGAGATGTGTTGAAGCAACGGGCAAGGCAAGCGTTCAGGCCCGAGAAACCTTGCTCTTGAAAAGAGCCGCATCTCGAAACCTTTTCTCTTCCCATCCTTGCATCTTGCGTCACAAGGACTCGGAAGACAAAGCTTGCCTTGGCGAGCTTTGGTCTGGTCCAGGGCTAATCGACAGCCAAGAAAGAAGAAAACAGTGCTTGCCTGACAGCAAGCCGTTTCCCTCTCAGCTCTCTCCCTCAACCGTCCCTTTGCTCCGCAGGACAAACCTTTCGCATCCTCAAACCCACCTTGAGAGCAGCAGCCTGGAAGAAAAGAAGACACGCAACTGGTCACAGCTGGTTTGTGGCAGATCTGTGCACCTTTTTTTTGCCTCTCTTCCTTCTCCCTCTGCTCCCTCTTTTTTACTCCCACCGGAGAACAGACAAAAGAAAAATGATCACCTGACCAGGGCTACTAGTGCGGCTGGTAGGAACCATGCTATGAACTCGCAGCATGTGCGGAATTTCCTTCCCCACACACAGGGCCGCCATAGTGACTCCCAAACCCACCCACCTTCGCTCCTTGTCAATCCTTTCTCTCCGCACCTGGATGTCCGTTTGGACCGACTTTTTGCAGGCCAGTTGCGGCCGGAGCCGCGCTTGAACCTGCTGCTTCAGTCTGCAGCCTCCCTTCGCTCCTGTGCTTTGAAAAGCGATTTTTTCTCTTGTTTTCTCGTTGGTTCACCCCCTCATTTTGTGCCAACAAGCACTGACATTTTGAAGGACGAATTAGCCATATTAAATCGCCTACTAAAACCAATGTTAGATTTTTATTATCGACTCCTCGTGAATTGTAAAACCTGCATCAGCCTCTGTGAGTTGTGATTAGCCTGCCTGATTGAAGCTGTTAGCTGCATAGGCACTCAGTGTACCACAACTGTCTTTTCTCTAGAGAACATCCTTGGTAGACAACATGTGTTCTTCACAACAATATTCGTTGATTCTATTCTTTTATCAGCTCTAGCTTTTTGGACCAGTGTCCTCTTTGTTTCTTTTTTTTTTAATATTATCATTCATTATAACATCAAGTCATTCTAAACATTTTTTTCTTGTTGCCACATAGTGTGATCTCAGTCTGATCGATAGAATGATGTCAACCAGCCAATCAATGGAATCTCTAAGTATTATGTTACCCAAGGAGGAGGGAAAACAAGGAAAAAGGAGAGAATAACAGAATTTAAAAGGGAGAAACTATACACATGAAGCAGGTCTTTCAAATATTGTTGGCAACAATGTAACCAACACATTACTTCTTTCTTTGTTTTTCCTCAGCTTACGTCAGCACCTAGCCCATGTCAGCTTCTCATGATTTCCTGTAGATTTTTCTCTTGTGAAACTTAAGAACTTTTCTTTCTTCCTTCTGATACGTGGCTTCTTTTGATTGGTTCTTTTTCTCATTCATTTTGTCTCTCTCTTTCTTTATCTTCTCTTTTCTCTTTCTTTCTTTCCTTCTCTTAGAACAGGAACAAGTAACAAACAAACACATACACACTTTGTCATGACACTTTCCTTTCATTAAAAGCCTATTCTTATTCTTGTTCACTTTCTTGCATTCTTGTGTTACTGGTTTGAGCTAATACAAAGAAAGAATGTGGCAAATAAACAATAATGAACAATAATGCAGCTGTGTTACAGACAAGAAAGACTTGTCATCAAAGTTGTAACACAGAGTAGTTTAAAGAGATTGTCACAACCCAGCCTTGGGTTGTGCCAATCCCTCTCTCTCACAATGTTCACAAAGGAGAGATAAGATTGAGGTGGTTCTTGGTTTGCTCTTATTAGAAAGACCTGCTTCATGTGTACAGTTTCTCTCTCTAATTCTGTTATTCTCTCCTTTTTCCCTCTTTTCCCTTCTCCTGTAGTAACACAATACTTAGAGATTCCATTGACTGAGATTGCACTGCGTGATAGTTCTGTTGGAAAACCAACAATTCGTGTCAGTATGACTTCCTGTCAACACTCTCCCTGGATACCTCAAATTCTCTCACTCCTTTTTATTTTTCCTTTTTCCTCACAACACATCCAAAGTATACACTTTGGTCCACATCCCTTTTTCATGTGAATAAACCCAGAGTTACTTATGTGCCATCCCTTTCTTGATCCACAGGATTATTCCCCATCAACAGTTCTATTGCCCTTTTCCTTTCCTTTCCATTCAGTCGATATCTGTGATGTGGACCCTTCACTTGCTGCCACATCACTAGGCTTCTTCCTTTTATTCCGTTGCTTCCTTTTCTCTTATTTTTAGTTAGTTAGTTTTGTTTAGTTCATACCACACCTTCCCCTCTTGACACCCTTTGTCCCCTTGATCCCTCTTTGAATAATATGTTTTGGCCCCGTCCATCCATGTTATTTACCCTTTTTAACATTTTTTTTGACAGCTGGAACCATTATTCATGCAATTTCCCCTCAGACATGATGGATGCCAAGCACAAGAAATCCAAGATGATTTTCTTGAACGCCTTTGAGCTGCCCTTGAGAACACCCATGTTCACGCTGCAGAGGAGCTTGAAAAAGCTGCTATGGCATTGACCCCGGAAGAAGAAGATGAGCACCAGAAGAAGGCAGTCTTCTGTGGCAACAAAATCGACTAGCTTTCACAAGCAATCAATGACCTTGAGAATGGGAAGTTCCTTCTTTTTTCCCACCCTCCCATCCCTACTTCCTCTGTTGTTCTTCCCTGTGACATCCATATTTGTGATGAACTCTTTTCAAAAAAGATTGTATGGAGGATGACCAAAGCTTTACTACACCTATGAAGCCCAAGTCCAACTCTTTCTTGGCTTCCTCATTAGTGTTGGCCTCTGCCTTTGCCCTGTGCCAACTGCTTCACAACATCGCTTTTTCATCTACTTTTTCAGTCCCTTCTGTAAAGAACTGACCCTTTCCTCAAGATCTTCCCAAGTTTGACCCAGATGATCTAAAGATTTCCAATCCATTGACTTTTATCTGTGTTCTCGAGTTCCATTTGCAGGATGTGAGCATTGTCAATCCTTCTGCCAAAGCCTGGGCTCTCTTCCACCTCGATCTCCCTAGAACTCCATGGACCTCAATCAAAGCAATATTTTTTAATTATTTTGTTCCACAAAGCTCTAACTTCGTGGCCTATGAAAAGCTCTGTTACCTTCAAGCGGGTCCTACAGGTACCAGCCTTATGGATCTCTTTTGTAACATGGGATGATGCAGTTTCTAACCACTCTACCATGTCATGGCTGCCATCCTTAGCAGAGCCCAGTTGAGCAGCAAAGCAAAACTGAACATCAACAGGAAATGTGGAGTTGTGACCAAACATAAGGAAGATGGTGGTAATGTGTTGGTAAAATCACTAACACTTATCTCAAGACTCCTCATGTTGGATCCGTCCCGGACCCTCAGCTCTCCTTTCTTTTGTATCCCCCATCCTTCCTTTCTCTCTTTTTCCCTTTCTCTCAGTGTACTTTGAAGCAATGTCGGAGATTCACTCTCGTTGTCCTTCCTCTATTCTCTTGAATACACTTCTTGTCTCATCACCAACTCTTTCCTTCCTAAGGTTGGATTCAACCAACAAATGCCTATATTTTGTATGCAGCAGTCTGATAGACACAAAGGACATACAGTAGAAACTCATCCTAGTTGGTTTGCTCCTCTCAAACATCATTGGAGCTCCATGCACCACTGCTTTAGCTGTGTGCTGTCAAATCGACTGTACAACTACTAGAGCAACACGTGATGATCAGCAATAACAATGAAGGAGCGCCCATGAAGATAAGGCCTAAAGTGCTTGATCCATTGCAGCACTGCCAAGCACTCTTTTTGAGTAATGTCATAAATCTGTTCTGATTTGGCAAGACTGTAACTGGCAGAAAAGATAGCATATTCCTTGCCATCATCATTGAGTTGGCCAAGAACAGTGCCAATGGCCATTTTACTGGCATCAATATGAAGAAAAAACAGCTTGTTGAAGTCTGATACGCATAGAACAGGGTGCTTGATGAGAGCATCCCACAGCACACCAAAGGCACTATGCTGAACCTCAGTCCAGTACCAAGTGGTGTCCTTCTTGAGCAAATGGTTGAGTGGTCAGCCAGGTCAGAGAAATGTAGGCTGAATCCATGATAGTAGCCAATCATGCCAAGGAACTGATGCAGCTCCTTGGGGTTCCTGGGGGCATGGCACTAGGTGATGGCAGCGACTTTGCTAGGGCTAGGCTGGACCACATCATTGCCCACCATATGGCTGAGATAAGAAAAGTTAACCTAAGCAGTGGAGGTTGCACTTCTTGGGCTTTCACCATATCTTGGTACCACAGATAAGGTTGAGGACATTCTAGAGGTCATGAAGATGGGTATCAAAACTAGGGCTGAAGATGATGATAGCATCCATGTAGACCAGACAAGAGACCCAGTTGAGCCCAGCAAGAACAATTTCCATGGCAGTATGAAACATAGCAGGAGTGTTGATCAAATCGAAAGGCATAGCCACAAACTAAAAGAGCCCTTGGTGATACATGAAGGGAGTCTTTTTGATGTTTTTGGGGACCATAGGAATTTGCTAGTATCCATTAGTGAGGTCCATGATACTCAAGTATCTAGCACAGGTGAGGTCCAGTGTGTCATTTATGTGCAAAACAGAGTACACAGCCTTCTTGGTCACAGTATTCAGCTGACAATTGTCCAGACAAAACTGTATGCTGCTGTTCTTCTTCTTAGCCAACACAATGGGCACAGACCAGGGACTGCTGAAAGGGTGGACAACCTGGTTATCAAGCATATTATCTATGTGTATTGACCACTTTGTGCTCCTCCAGTGAAGTGCATCATGGAGGCAGTAAAATAGGAAAGTGTTCATCCACATCAACACAGTGGGAAACATTGATGGAGAGGCCAGGTTGGGGAGTTTGTAGAAGAAGATATCCCAATTGCACCACAGGAGAGTTGTTAACTTAGTTAGATCCGTCCAGTCAGCAACACATAAGTATTAGCCACAAGGTCACTGATGGCCAAGTAATGTCCATATACAACGACACAAGTCCATTGTATCCATAATCAGCATACGCAGCAACTATTTACAACAAAGCCATATAATAACAATGCCATATCAATTTCAAACTAGCCAATTATTCATACACCACAACAAATAATAATCATAGAGACCAATTGAACAAGCAGTACACAGTGCAACCAAACAAAATAATAATTAAATCCTTCAAGCACACTTATTACTTCACCATATTATTAACTAAATTCTTGCTATGTATTATTCATAGTCTTACATCATTTACATTTTATAGCCTTTTGCCATATTATTTTATCATTCACACCAAAAGTCTTTTGTCATATCATTCAAATTATTCACATCAACAGGCCTCATGCTATATTATCCATATCATTCACATCAATAGGCTTCATCCACATATCATTTACTACATTCTCTTCTCATGTTACCCTCACTCTCGCTGGTTTATAACTGTCAACATAACCAACTCTTTTTTTGTTTCTTTCTTCGTTCTTTTTGCTTTTCTGTTGACAATCTCACATCAGCTGTAATCGATCTTTTATGTCGACACTGAGCCATTCTGAAGATCTTTCTCCTGGCTTCCCTGGAACTTTCCTGAGCCTAGAACTTAAGAACAAAGAAACCAAGAAGTCACTCCCCCGAGCCTCTTTCCTTCCTTGGTTGCCTTCTCAACTATAAATACTTTTCTTACAACCAAGAACATAAGCATGAATGAAGCAACAACATACACTTAGAAACACACTTGTTCTCTTCTTCTCATTAAATTTGTTTGGCTCCCATCTTTCTCTTTGTTCCTGTCTTGGTTCTATGCTCAGGTTCTAACATTGCTCTCTATCTTACTTTCTCTTACTCTTCAATAAAATGCAACAAGAATAGAGAGAAGACCACTAAAAGGTTACAACAAAACTCATCACAACAAACAAATTGCTTGTTTGTCTTTTGTGTTATTATCATAGACATAAAGAATATGGTATACCTAGTAGCTAAGTAGCAGTAATGGCATACTTGTCCGGCCTGCATTTGATGCAAAAGGTGACAATATTAAAGAACAACAAGTCAGAAGCAGTCCACAGTATGATAAAGGAGTCCAAGAGGTCAGCAACCATAGGAGGGCTCGGCTGGAACAGGGTAGTAACTACGAAGTCCATCTGCTTTAAGCATGGTGGTAGATTACAAAGGGAATAGGAGCACATGAGGCTGGCAAAAGGGGGCCAACCACCAGAGGAAGACAGGTGTTCACAACGAAAGATGAGGATGATGCATCAAGGGGAAGATGAGGCCAGGAGACACAAGGGAAAGGTTAAGGCAGAGACAAGGGAGTACAGGGCGATGAGCTCCAAAGAATGAGCAATGACTATGGTAATGATGAGCATGGAAGAGGTTATTATAACATTGTGGTGTGCTGTAGAGAACCACTGTGATAAAGGTTGATGAAGAAGTAAAGGAAAAAGATAGAAGGAAAGGAGTGTTGAAGGGCAAAGAGTTCTACAAATGAAGTCCACCTGTGTGTCCACTAAGCAGGGAGAGCCATGGGCGTAGAATGAAGGGGGAATCACACATGGTTAAAAGAAATGCATCCCATATTTTCCATAGGCAACAAGCTTTATCAACTTTCTCCAACTGCTATTAAATAGTTATTGTGTTCTTTGACACCATAACAAGAAC
The DNA here is from genome assembly GCA_031835245.1 of Balamuthia mandrillaris. Classification (NCBI taxonomy): domain Eukaryota; phylum Discosea; order Longamoebia; family Balamuthiidae; genus Balamuthia; species Balamuthia mandrillaris. Next base: position 107,790 of record JAVKOQ010000169.1, on the reverse strand, counting down.
AACCAAAGATTTTAACAATGGTCTTTCTTTTGAGCAACCCCACCTCTTGTACCAATGTCACAACCTGGCCTTGGGTTGTGCCAATCCCTCTCTTTCTCACAACGTTCACAAAGGAGAGATAAGATTGGGGTGGTTCTTGGTTTGTACTTATTAGACTGCTTCATGTGTACAGTTTCTGTTATTCTCTCCTTTTTCCCCATTTTCCCTCCTCCTTGGGTAATGCAATACTTAGAGATTCTGTTGATTAACTTGTTACCATTATTTTATCTATCAAACTGAGATCATGCCATATGACAACTCCTTTGTCGACAGTCAGCTGTAATATAAGCATAGTGACACAATAGCCACTTCAAGGTGTGTCAACAAAGTATATTACAATTTTCTCAGTTTTTGATTGTGTTCCATGACACAGAGCAATTGCAGGTGTTCTGTCTGCAAGTTTTTGATTGATCATGAGTGCTGATGTCAATTATTGTAGACAAAGGGGAAAAAAAAAAGAAAAAAAGTTACTCCCAAATAACAGGAGAAGGAGGTGGTTGCTTTTTGGCCTCCTTGTGCCTCTTCCTACTGTCTGCGCCTGTCGTAAAAACGAAGCTTTTGTGGTCAATGAACTTCAAGGTAACTCGTAGGACCGTATCTGTGGAAGCATGCCAAACATGAAGTGTGCCATCTAGTTGGTATTCAATTCGGTGCCAATCTTTGAGGCCTTGCCACATGGTAACTTTGTCTATCTTCTTTGGTGTAGGGACAATAGAGCCTTTATGACCTTTTGTGGTAGAAATGACTGCTGCTATGTCTTGTGGAACTTTAAGCCTTGCATCTTTGCCCTTACTGCCTTGGTCCAGTTCCTAACAAACTAAGGTATGTTGTGCCTGAGCACCAATAACATTGCACTGGTTGTAACTGTGGTTTGAAGCAAAAAAATTGTAATCCACAGGAAGGTTTCTGTCACAGGCAACTGACCGCATCCATGCCATGTGTTTTGTGCACTTAAATTGCCGGCCACACCCATCCAAAAAAACGATGAGCTTTTTGAAGTCTTTCCATGTTGACTCTAAGAGCGTCTCCCACATGCCTGCCACAAAGTTAAGGTCTGCTGTGTACTGTTTTTTTGTCTTCTTTCCTTCTTCACTTCTTTCTGTTTTCTCATCTGTTAAGAAGTGTTGATAATGTGTTGAGAATTACTCTCAACATATTAGTTCCGTTGCCCCTTTCCTTTCCTTTCCTCTCTGTTGACATCTGTGAAATGGACGAATCACCTGCTGCCACATCGCTAGGCTTCTTCCTTTTATTCCATTGCTTCCTTCTCTCTTTCTTTTAGTTAGTTAGTTTTGTTTCGTTCACACCACACCTTTCCCTCTTGACACCCTTTGTTCCCTTGTTCCCTCCTTGAATAATACGTTTTGGCCCTGTCCATTCGTGTTATTTACCCTTTCTAACAAATGGCTCTTCAGTTGACCATCTGCTTCTCTCTCAAATCACACGATGATTAGGTCTTATTAAAAGCCCCCTGCTTCAGTCTTGAGTTGTCTGAAGTCTTGAAGAATAAGAGCCTCACCTTGTGCCAGCTGATGTTTGGTCTTTTCAGGTAAAGTAAGGTTTTTTTTCTAAGATACAAAGCAACTAAGTTGTATGTACCTTTAGGTAATACGAACACTGCGCATACTGCAAGCAATGATGATCTTCTAGCTTTGGCCATTCCTTTTTTTCCTCTTCCTCCAGGTCATTCACTTCTTTTTTTGCAGCAAGCTCTTCATAGCATCTGTACTTGTGACACCATTTTGCCTTTCTCTTCCAATGAAATCATACAAGGTATGCAGCTTCTTCTTAACTTCTTCCTCTTCATCAGGCCAAAAGATGGTACATCACCTCTCCATATGACAATGGTTCACTAATAAGTCCTCATTCTCTGTGTTCTCTTGTATAAGCTAAATAGAACCCTCTTCTAGTTCCAACATAGACGTGATAGTTTTGACCTGATAGACAAGGGGCAATGTCATTCACTATTGCCCAGAATTGCTGCTTTGTTGCTGCCCGGCGCCTGGGTTACAGAATATTTGGTGTCCTTTGAACAATCTGCCAAATGGGTCTTTTCAGTACAAGGTCTCTTCTTCCTCTCTGAAGCATTGCTCGACTTATTCTCAATCTTGAATAGACTTCTTCTTTCTGCCAGTCTTGTGTCAACACAGCCACCAACTACTGTTGTAAAGGATTGTTTTGGTTCATTGACTTACAAAGCTCAATCAACCAGTTGATGAGCTGAAGTAGTGGTTCTCTTTCTTTTTCTTCCTTTCCTTCTCTCTCACGTTGCTTTTCTAGTTGCTGGCTGAGCTCCTCAATTGTTTGCTAAATTAAAAATACAATTATTCAACAACAAGAATCACCAAAGGCATACTCTATAAGTTAGCTTGTGATACCTGTTGTTGAATAATTGTATTTTTTCTTTTCTGTAGCTTTCCTTCCAACTCTCTACAGTGCTGTTGCAGGTCCTCCAGCAAGAGTGAGGGCAAGGGCAAGGGCGAGAGTGAAAAGAAGCATATACTTGCAGAAGAAGCTGCTCAGCGACACCATTTTGATGCGACTTGTTGTGCTTGCCTTCTTTCAAGTTTCTCCTGGCTTCTTCTTGTTGCTGCTGTTCCTCTTGTTCCTTCTTCTCCCTTTGTCGTTTCTTTTGAGCCCGTTGCTTTTGGCGATACAGACAGAAGTACTCTTTCTTGTCAGCCATCCGCATTGTTTCCCCTTCTTATTGTTGGAAAACCAACAATTCGCGTCATTATGACTTCCTGTTGACACTCTCCCTGGATACTCCAAATTCTTTTACCCCTTTTTATTTTCCCTTTTTCCTGGCGACACATTCAAGCACACACTTTGGTCCACACCCCTTTTTCATGTGAATAAACCCAGAGTCACTTACGTGCCGTCCCTTTCTTGATCCGCAGGGTTATTCCCCATTGTTGGAAAACTCCAACAATAATAGCCCCTCTTCTCTTCTTGTCGACCTCTCCCTCATGCCTGTCGACCTGAGGAAACCTCTTGGTGTCCAACTTCTCCTTTCTTGAACTTCTCCTTTCTTGTTGTTTTCTCTCTCTGCCCTTTTATGCTGATATTCTCTGTTCTTCTTTTTTGGATAATTGTTCTAGCTTAAATACTGCCTCTCCTTGCTTCTTCTTCTTTTTCCTCTGGAACAACTTACAACAAAACACAAGATACTTTACTATCACTTGTACTCTTCACTTTCAGTAAATTAAGTTCGGGTCTCATACTTACTTTGTCTCCGCCATCATTCCCATTCTTATTTTACAACACCATCAACATTATGTCGACAAAAAAGTTGAACAACCAGGACTGTTCAATTTAGCAGGGAAACCCATACAAAACCATGTCGCCAGCGACACCACCAAGCATTTGTTAGACAAAGAGAATAGAACCAAGAAAAGAAACAACAGAGTGACAAGAGCCTAATGTAATTTAATGCATGAAAGAGAAAAGATAAGTGTGTGATTGTGTGTGTGTTTGTCCTCTGTTTGTGAACTGCAACCCCGAGTGAAGAAAATGAAAGAAGAACCAGTTTATAGTTAGGAAGGGAACCTTAAGGGCCAGAGATCAAGGGTTCGTCAGCGAAATTGCCAATTCTCAATTTCTGAGCTTGATGAAACTTCAGGGGAAAAGACTGGAAACAACGAGTTGATCTTCAGTGTCGACAAGATTGATCGAAGAGGTGACGTTTGTTGTCGGCAGAAAAGACTGAAGAGAAAGAAAGAAGGAAGAACGACGAGAAAAGAGTTGGTTATGTTGGCAGTTACCAACACATTCCTGCTTAACAAAAAATAATTGTAATCGAAATTTCACACTAATGATGCTCACCTGTACATGCTCGGTGTCATGGAATGTCCAAATGTCATAAATATATGTTATCTTATCTGCTAAAATGTACATCTTCATCTTGTTAGGATTTGGTTGGCCTTTGACAAAGACATGTACTCCTTTTTTTCTTCCTTTTCCTCTTATCATTCCTTTATCAATGCAAACTTGTTGGTAAGGCACCCAGTACTTCTATAAAATATACTAATAGCTTATTTTCTATCCAAACAAAATCAAAGTGTAGCTGATGATGGAACTCTAGTCATTAGTCTCTCCATATAGTATTCAAACAGAACTGCATTCTAAAGATAGGATGTTGGTAAAATCATTAACACTTATCTCAAGACTTTTCCTACAGAATACTTACTCTCAAGTCTTTTTTCTTTCCCTTCTCTCTTTTCCCTCTTCCTGAGTGTAGTCTACTGTAAAAAAAAGGCACTTTTTTGTGATAGCGCCTTAGAGACTTAAAAGAGATATTTATGATTGAAGCTATCAGTGGCACAGGCATCTAGTATGGTCTCAAATATTTTTGGAGATCTTAATTGATATCTTGGACATCTCTCCATTATTTTTTCTCAATAGTTTTGATTTTTCTTTTTTCTCATTTATGCTTTATTCATTTATATATCTTTCTGTAAGTTTAAATACGACCTCTTCTTGTTGTTTCTTCTTTTTCCTCTTATAACAACTTATATAACAACTTAACAAAAGAAAAAAACAAATAATCAAAGAGGAGAATATTCTAGAAGAAAGAAAGAAAGACAATAAGAGAGGATTTCCAATGATCATCATTACTTTAAAGTACATCAAGAGAAAGGGAAAAGAGAAATAGGAAAGAAGGAAGCCATGAGGTCTTGAGATATGTATTGATGATTTAACCAACACTTACAGCTTACTTATTTGATATAAACCAAAACAAAACTAACTAACTAAAAGAAAAAAGAAGGAAGCAACAAAATAACAGGAGGAAGCTTAGCAATGTGACAAAAGACTATTACACCACTCTTCCGTAATACCTATTCCTATCTCTCCTTGTCTATATATTTCTTTCTTTCATTCTATTAAAGGTTAGTTAATAAAGAATTGTGTAAATGCATTGTATACTTCAAAAGAAGAAAATAAAAAAGGAGCCAATTAATAGTGAGAAAGGGCACATTAAGAGCCAAAGATTGAGCTTAGTCAGTAAAGCTATAATTCTCAAGTTAGTTTCTAAGGTTGAAGAAACTTTAAAGGGAATGAACAAAAACATCAAAGGTGATCTTTAGTGTCAACAAGATTGATTGAAGAGATGATATTGGATGTTGGTAGAAAAGGGTTGAAGAGAAAAAAGAAAAAGAGAGTTGAGAAAAGAGTTGATTATATTGGCAATTGCCAACAGAGGATAACTAAAGTTAATCTTTGATATTGCTTCCAAGTACCATATTAAAGGGAATGAACAATGAAAGGATGATGGAGATAGAAATAGGTATTATGGAAAAGTAGTTTAACATAACTAACTAAAAGAAAAAATGAAGCAACAGAATAAAAGCTAGCAATGTAGTAGCAGATAATTGGTCTATGTCATAGATGTTAATAAGAAGAAAATGAAGGAAAAGGAATGATAGAGTTAATATATTGGGAGTAATTCTCAACAACCAAAAGGAGAAGAAAGAAAAAGAGAAACAAATATTATTTAATGTGGTATCATACTGGGTTAATACTTAACACTTAAAAGGCTATTATTAGTCTTAATAGACACTAGCTTGTTTAAATAAAGTCAATTTATTTAAGTTGGTTTCAAATGGAAGCTGGAAGGATGAAGTGACAACTATTGAGAGAACAAAAGGGTGGGCATCAAAGAAAAGTTGAAAAGGAGATAATAGTTGCAATGACAGGTAATGTATTGGTTGATGTGCTAATGGAGGTTGATGTACACAATGAAGCCAAATAACATGGAATTATTTTGTGAATGTTAGTGAAGTTTGCATTGCCTTTTATTTCAATCATTGAAAAACGTTGTAAAAGAAAAGTGTACAAAGCAAAATGGAGGAAGCGGGGCAAACACTGAACCACTTCCCGTTCTTGGCGCTGCCGAGCGAGCTACAGCTGAATACCTTGGTCTGGTTGGCTCCCTTGGTGGCCAACCAGAACAACAACGGTGCTCTTGAAAATAGCGGCAAGGACCTCTTCCATTGCCATTTGGTTTGCAAACAGTTCTTGGAGGTGTTACAACAGGAACGCTTCTGGCAGATGGTGCTTCAAACGAGCAGCGTGGTGGAGGAAGGCTGCTCCTCCCTTCCCCATGACGTTCACAGCTGGAAGCAGCTTTATCAATTACAGTGTAATTACCGCTGTTTTGCTTTCGCTCCTTCTGTTTATCCTCTTCTTGTTGTTCTTGTTCTTCTCTCTTCTTGTTCTTTCTTCTTCTTATTTCTTCTTTTTTTGCTCTCTGTTAGTTATTCATTTGGAAGCGGCAGCTGGCAGTGAGAAGTATCTCCGCATTGACAACCGACGGAGGAGCGTGACAATAACCGGAACACACAGCTATCATACGCGTGTCTATGCCTCCTGTGATTGGTATTCTGGTCCGGTTTGGCTCTATTTGTTTCTTATCTGTTCTTGTTCTTGTTCTTCTTGTTCTTCCTCTTCTGCTTCTGCTTCTTGTTCTTCTTGTTCTTCTTGTTCTTGTTCTTGTCCTTGTCCTTGTCCTTTTTTTTTCTTGTTCTTGTTCTTGTTCTTGTTCTTGTTCTTGTTCTTGTTCTTGTTCTTGTTCTTGTTCTTGTTCTTGTTCTTGTTCTTGTTCTTGTTCTTGTTCTTGTTCTTGTTCTTCTTCTTGTTCTTGTTCTTGTTCTTCTTCTTGTTCTTGTTCTTGTTCTTCTTCTTCTTCTTCTTCTTCTTCTTCTTCTTCTTCTTCTTCTTTCTTCTTTCTTCTTTCTTCTTTCTTCTTTCTTCTTCTTCATGCTTTAATGTATGTTCTTTGTATGTTTTTTGTTGATAAACGGGCTGCAAAACAGGAAGACACTATTGGGAGGTAATGATGGACCATGTGGACACGCAGGTCTTTGCAGGAGTGCTTCCAAGTAAAGCCTGCAACACCCACAACGGGATTATCGGCCACTCATCAGAACCTGGTACTCGTTGCCTCTCTTTTGCTCAACACTTATTTTTGTTTCTTTCTTGTCGCACGTTTTGCCCTATAGCATACCATTCTGACTTCACATTGATGCTCATTTGTGACACACTTTAGGATGGAGCATAATTCCCTACACGGGCGAGATCAAAGGCAACTGTGGAAGTGATAGACATCCTCCCCCATCTCACTTTCAATGGTTCAAAGATGGCAACGTCATTGGCATTTGCTTGGATATCGATGAAGGTAGTTTTTTACTTATTCATTACATGTAAAGCAACTATTGAAAAAATAACCTGTTGAAAACAAACAGGGAGGCTGGATTATTGGTACAATGGTGTATACTTGACCGGTATACAGAAAGAGAGCATCAAACAAAATGGGCCTTATCGTGCTGCTGTTTCTCTCATGAAACAAGGCGAGAAAGCCACATTCAACTTCTATGCCAGAATGCCAACAACTGACACTCCCCCAAGAAGGGCCGCACAACCAACAGAAGAAGAAGAAGAAGAACCATCCTCCTTTGAAGATGGACGTGGTTTATTTGATTAAAAAGAGAACGCCTAAAAGAAGAAGAAGAAGAACGATACCAAGAAGAAAAACAATAGAACAAGAAAACAAGAAATATAAAGAGAACCGGATAACACTATTTTTTTAACAATGATGTCGAGTGAAGACGTTGTTTCTCTTCTTGTATGGGCGTTGAAGTACCGATGCTCTTGGGCTCACAATAAGCGCCACGTTTCAACCTATTATAGATAAGTTTTATACACGAAATGAACGAAGAGAAACAAGAGCACCACTTCCCGTTCTTGGCGCTGCCAGCCGAGCTGCAGCTTAACGCGTTGGTCTGGTTGGCTCCTTTGGTGGTGGCCAACAATGACAACACCGGCCGCGCGGACAACAGCGGGAGAAATGACCTCTTCCACTGTCATTTGGTTTGCAAACACTTCTCGCAGCTGTTACAAAACGACTACTTCTGGCAGAGAGTCCTTCAGACCAGCGGTCTGGTTGGAGAGGCGAGTTGTTACTCTCTTCCGGAGGACGTTCGCAGTTGGAAGGAGCTCTATCAGTTGCAATGTATTGTCCCTCCCTTCCTTTCTTTCTTGTCTTTTCTTTCTTGTTGCTTTCTTTCTTGTCGTTTCTTGCTTGTAGTTTTCTTCTTTATGTCTCCTGCTTCCTTTCCTTCTTTCTTAGGGCTTTTTTCTTCCCGTTGTTTGTTTAGTCAACCATTTGGAGGCAGCGCCAGGCAGTGATGAATTGCTTTGTATAGACAACCGAAAGCAAAGCGTTACAGTTCTGAACGAAAGGGACCTAACAGGAAGCGAGGCAATACTCGGACAGCACTACTACCATATACGCGCCTATGCTTCTCGTTCTTGGCACTCTGGTTTGCTTCGAATAATGTTTCTTTCTTGTCGTTTCTTGTCGTTTCTTGTCGTTTCTTGTCGTTTCTTGTCGTTTCTTTCTTTCTTTCTTTCTTTCTTTCTTTCTTTCTTTCTTTCTTTCTTTCTTTCTTTCTTTCTTTCTTTCTTTCTTTCTTTCTTTCTTCTGTTGTAAGACAAACAAATACAAAGGCAAGCACTATTGGGAGGTCCATTTCGACTGTTTGAAAAATCAGACGTTTGTGGGAGTGCTTCCAGCCTCCGCTTGCAACACTTACTCTGGCATTATTGGCTATTCCTCCAACCCTGGTTTCTTTTCCTTCTTCCCTTATCTCTCTCTCCTCTCTCTCTCTCTCTCTCTCTCTCTCTCTCTCTCTCTCTCTCTCGCTCTCTTTGGGTCTCCTCTGAACATCCACACAAAAGGGTGGAGCATAATCCCTTATACCGGTCAGATAAAAGGCAACAGAGGACAAGATTCTGCACCCTCTCCTCCTCGCTTTCGTTTCCTCAGCGATGGAGAGGTGCTTGGCATCTGTTTGGACATTGATAATGGTTTTTTTTTCTGTTGTGTTTTTGTTTTGCTCTTTTCTTTAACCAGCCTCCTATGACCAACAACAAATGCATATGAACAAACAGGAAGGCTGGATTATTGGAGGAATGGAGAATACTTGACCGGGTTGCAAGCAGAGAGCATCAAGCACAACGGGCCTTACCGTGCTGCCATCAGCCTCATGAAAAAAGGGGAAAAAGCGACCTTCAACTTCAACGCCAAAATGCCGGGCGGCAGCGTTAAAAAACAAAAATTAAAATAATATTAAACCGTTATTGATTTTCCATTGGTCAAGATAATCTCAGATTATGATTTCCCTGCCCAATGAAATTCAAACAACGCTCCATACATAATACCCTGCCTATCAACCTAATATATCCCGTGCTATAGCACAAAAATAAAGCGGGCAAACAATGGACGAAGCGGAGCATCCCTCGTTCCCGTTCTTGGAGCTGCCGGACGAGCTGCAGTTGAACACGTTGGTCTGGTTGGTTGCTGTTAATACCGACAACAACAGCGGAAATAATGACAACAACAAGGACCTCTTCCACTGCCATTTGGTTTGCAAACAGTTCTTGGAGGTGTTACGCCGGGATTACTTCTGGCAAACGGTGCTTCAAACGCGTGGCGTGGAGGAGGGCTACTCCTCCCTTCCCCATGACGTTCACAGCTGGAAAGAACTCTATCAGCTCCACAAGTTGCGATGTAATGTATCTTTTCATGTTTTATTGAACTATTTTTTTTTGTTGGTTTATTTTATTTTATTTTATTTTATTTTATTTTATTTTTTATTTATTTTTTATTTGCTGTTTTACATTTGTCAACGTTTTACTTGTATTCCTTTTTTCAAAATAATCACAACTTTTTTCTTTTCTTTTTGTTAGCCATACATTTGGAAATAGCAAATGGTCGTAACGCACTTTGCTTGGACGACCGAAACTTAACGGTGACGGTCGCCTGTGAGGACTGCATGCACTTTCGCGTCTACGCTTCTCGCGATTGGCATACTGGTTTGTGTCATCGATTATTTTCTTGTTTATTTCCTCCGTTGATATTCTTTGTTTTTTCTTCTTTCAGCTTGTTGTTGTTCTTCTTTCTCCTTGTTCATTGTTCCTGTTCTCCTTCTTCTGCTTCTCTTCGTATTGTTCTTCTTCTTGTTCTTCTTGTCCTTCTTTTTCTTTTTCTTCTTCTTCTTCTTCTTCTCATGTCTTTTGTTTTATTTCATGAGATTTGCTTTTCTCACGAGTTGATGGTGACTTGTCTGGCCAGCTGACGTCATCTGATCAGATGATAAGGGCTGACGTCACTAAGCCTACCCGAAAAACGTAAACAAAAAAAACACTCCGCGCTAAATTCCTTAAATTCTCTCTTACAAGTTTTTCATTTTGTCGACTTTACCTTTTTTCGATTTCTAAAAACAAAACAAAAAAGTTAAAAAAAATGATTAAAGATGAGAAAGAAGGCAACGAGGAGACAACAAGGGCACCTCAGTTGACGGCTGGGCCGCCCCGACCACCACTCGTAATTCCTTGGGAAAAGGTAGCAGACATAGTATTTGCTGCGCTTGGCCCAGCAATCAAACGTGCTATTCGACGCAAGCCACAAAAGCTTCCTGTCACAGCAGCTGCTCATCTTCACCCCATTTTCCATTCTGGACCACATGGTGGAGTGAAAACAAATAAACGTTTACCAAACCAGATAAGGAAAGAGTCGACAAAATGAAAAAAATTCCCACGTCAGCCCTGGTTGAACCAACCGTCCGTGACGTCATTTTCCCCAAAAAAGGACTGATGACATCAGCGGCAGAAAACTCATTGCTCGGAGTGACAAGAAGAACACACCACCCGTAGCAATTTCTTTTTTTTTTTTGTTCAAAAGCTTGGTACAACCAACTTTCCTATCGTAAGTACACTTGTTGCTTAGTATCGATTTACTCTCGTCTGGCGGGTGGTTGAACAAGGGGAGATTTGAAGTGAGGCCCGGGCGCTTTTGTCTGTGGCCATCTTCCGGGCGCTTTTGTCTTGCTCCTCCTTGCCAACCTAAACAAAGGAACGAGTTCGTAAATCACCACGGTAACAAGAGGATACTGGGTTTGAAAGGTGGTTTTACTCGCTTGATTCCCTCCTCTCTCTCTCTCCTGCTCTCTCTCTCTCTCCTGCTCTCTCTCTCCTGCTCTCTCCTAAGCTTATTTCCCCTAAGTATCCTCGCGAACTTTTACAAGAACGAAATGAACAGGCAGAAATATTGGTTTGTAGTCTTCTTTGCTCCTCTTTGAACTGTTTATTAACATAAATGTCTCATGCCCTCGCCCTCGCCCTCGCCCTCGCCCTCGCCCTCGCCCTTGCCATCATTTCCAGCTTGAGTACTTGACTTTGTACAAGTCTAATTTGGTTGACAGTGCAAGCTGTTGCTATGAATAGATTATATCTGGAGGTATGTTCTTTTGTCCTGCTCCTTGCCACTTTCTCTTCATTATCTCCCTTTTCTCTTGGCTTCTTCCTCTCTTTCTTCACTTTAATTTTCCTCTCTTGTTTAAAATATATTTATATTTCTCTTCTTTCTTAGGACAAAAGTTCTTTGAGGTGAGTTCAAATTCTTCTTCTGTATTTTGTGAAAATTTTACAGCAGTGGGATACAGAAGGAAGCGAATGGAAAACACTCACTGACAGCATTACATTCACTACAGTTGAAGGAATGTAGCAACAAATTAGGTACGTTTTTTGTTTCTTCCTTATTGTTCCCCTCTCTCTCTCCCTCCCTTCTCTCTCATTGTAAAACAACAGGCACTTTGCCGTCTTCCGGTTTGGTACGTCTATAATGTCGTCATGGAATTTACAGAATTTCATGTCGTCATGTAAATTATTAGTGCTATTTCCATGTCGTCATGAAATTTAGTTACAAATTTCCATGTCGACATGAATTTCATGATCCTCGAGTAACGATTAAATTTTCCATGTCGTCATGAATAAAATTTGAAATCCCGTTGAAATTTGATTTGAGATCTTATCGGTTTACCTCCTCAGGTCGGTCAACAAAATCAAGTAGGCCGTTGACCGACCGATTTTGAGGAGTGGCGCAGAGTCTTTTCTTTTGGAAAGAAAGAAAAGACTTTGTGTGTTTTAAGGTGCCCTCTGTTCCGACCAGCGCAACCACAGGAAGAAGGAACCGAAAAAAAAATGGCTGCCTCCCAGCAGAGCGGAAAGAGGATCGCCGTCATCGGTGGGGGCTGGTGCGGCCTCTTCGCCCTGAAGAGCTTCCTGGAGGTCGGGCTGGACGCCGTATGCTACGAGCAGCGGGAGGCCATCGGCGGGGTCTGGGTCTACCGCGAGGACAAGCCCGGCGGCGTGTTCCTCAACACCCGCACCACCGCCTCCAAGTGCTACCTCCACGCCTCCGACTATCCCTTCCCCGAGGAGGTGGGCCACTTCCCCGTCCACACCGAGGTGCTGCAGTACCTCAACGACTATGCCGACCACTTTAAACTGAGGCCCCACATCAAGTTTAGGCACATGACCCAACGCGTGGAGAAGACGGCGGACGGCCTGTGGCGCGTGCGCCTGCTCGTTGGCGAGGAAGGCTTGGACCTTGAAGATCCTGGTTTGTCTTCGTCTTTCTCTTTTTTTTTTTTTCCATGCTTTTTTTTCTCATCATCTTTTACACAAAAATAGAGGATCAGAAGCAAGCCAAAGTGATCGAAGAGTACTTTGACCTGGTGGCCGTTTGCTCGGGCCAGCACCAGGTGCCCTCCTCACCCATCCTCAAAGGGGACCCCCTCTACAAGCCCTTCACCGGGGAGGTCATGCACAGCCACGACTACAAGTACCCCACCCCGGACATGCGGGAGAAGAACGTCCTGGTTGTGGGCGGAGGGGAGAGTGCCAGCGACGTGGCGGCCGAGGTCTCCGAGGTCGCCAAGAAAACCTTTCTCAGCATCCGCCAAGGGGTTTGGTTCCAGGACAGGACGGTGGGGGCTCACCAGCCGGCGGACATGGTCTTCACCAAGCACCAACGCCTGATGGGCTTCTCCGACTACCAGAGCTGGCTGGTGTGGATTGGCCGGCACACCATGATCGAGCTCATGTGGGGCAGGGGTGGCAGCGGCGTCAAGGACTGGCAGCCCCACTGCCGCTACTTCCACGGCTTCCTCAACAAGAGCAGGGACGTGGTGGACAAGGTGGCGTTGGGCAAGGTGCAGCCCCGCTCCGGCGTCATGCGCATCGAGGGTCGCAAGGTCTGGTTCCGCATGCGCGAGGACCAGCCCGACCACATCGACCTCATCATCTTTGCTACGGGCTACCAACCCAACGTGGACTTCCTGCCCTCCCCCGAGGAGCAGGACGACGGGAAGGAGGAAATGGAGATGGTGAGCAGCAAAGGAAAGGAAAAGCAACGGGAAATGGGCAAGGAGAAGGCAAAGGGCAAGAAGTACTGCCGTGCAGCAAGAGATGCCTACAAGCTGGTGTTTGACCCTAGTGACCCAACGCTTTGCTTCATCGGTTGTGCTCGTCCCATGATCGGCTCCATTCCGGCCTTGGCCGAGCTGCAGGCCCGCTGGGCCGCCGCCGTCTACACAGGCAAAGCCCGCCTGCCCTCCCCGGACAGGATGATGGAAATCGTGGAGGAGGACAGGGTCTGGCACTCCAAGGTGTTCCCCCAGGACCACCGCTCCTTGCCTCAGCTGGTCAACCACTGGGCCTACTCCGATGAGATCGCCTCGTACTACGGGGCCAAGCCCAACTTGATCAAGTGGTTCTTCAAGAATCCTTACAAGTTAGTCTCACTCCTTCCCTTTCTTTTCTTTCTCGTCGTTCTCTTTCCTCCTTCGTTATTCTAAAACTTACTGTACTTTGACGTTGTGGTTGTTTGAAAAAAAAAAGGTGGTGGACCATCATCTCCGCACCATGGAGCGCCCACATCTATCGTGTGGAAGAGCCTGAGATGGAGGCCAAGGCGTTGGAGTACATCAGCAGGACGTGGTTGCCTAACCACTTCCCCTTCAATCTCTTCAACTACACGATGCTCCTTGTGGATATTTGCATCTTCATCGTTCTATTCGGCTTGTTCATCATCTTCCTGAAACTAATCTTATAAGAGCGAAAGAAAAGGAAAGAAGCGAAAGAAAAAAAAAAGAGAGAAAGAAAGAGATTTTCTCCATCCACAGAAATAAAGTCGATGCCTTCATTCTAACTTAAGATTCCATAAACCATCGTTGAGATAGTGAATGTTGTCAACACCGATTCCCTTGTTCGTGGTACGACTGCAGCAAAGTTAGAAAAATAAGCGCGAGAGAGAGAGAGAGAGAGAGAGGTACATTTCCTCGGTGCTCATCTTTGTCAAACCTATAGCGAGTGGGTTTTCTTTGCCTTCCGCAAATATTGCCACAATAGAATCTGTTGGTACGTCATCCATACGACCGCCAGGAGAGGTAAGCCCAGGACACATGATGTTAGCTCCCGATAAGACAAATCGGATTGCGCCCTTATCCACTTGGAACTTGGGCAGCAAGTCGGGATCTGGTTCATGGTGCCCAAGAGAAAGGCGTAAGAAAAGAGGAAACACGAGAAGTCAGAGAAGAGAAATAATGATTAGATAACTGAGTAGGAGGAAAAGAAAAGAGAGGAGAATAGACGAGGCAGAAGAGAGAGAAAGAGAGAGACAGACAGAGACGGACAGAGAGACAAAGAGAGCAGAAAATGAATGAAAAGGTTAAAGAAGCGAGGAGAGTGGAGTGAGAAGATATACATTTGTGGAGCAAACGAAGGGTGGGGTAATAGGGTCCGTCACGGATGTTGAAGAAAAGGATGAAGTGGTTGACCATGATCAAGTTAACATGGTTTTGACTGTCGTTGGCGGAACCAAAACAACGAGAAATAAGTTAAGGTCCAATCAAGAACAACACAAACACAGTGGCAAACAGGACAGCAAAAGGAAAGCTCTGGTCTCTACTCTACCATTTGACCACAATAGTGGGTGCTTTCTTCGGCATCACTTCATCCATGATCGGTTCTAGGATGGGGTACTGCTCCAGTATGCTGTTGCGAATGCCTCTCCCCACGGAGGCTTTCACTTGATTCTGTCCCGTCACATTCTCATCCGCAGTGAATCTGCGCATAAAAACAAAAACAAAAACGAGAATCTGTGTGTCAACAAGAGCAAGAGAGAGAGAGAGAGATCCACAATGAGGGAGAAGCACATTACTTTTTGAACATCTTGGACCCCCCTTTCTTTGTATGTCAATCTGTTACTTTTATCAAGCCTTTCCAAAAAAAATTTGACCAAGTCAAAACAGCAGACCCCTCAGAGTATTGTCACGTCGTCATGAATATCTCTTCACTTTATTCCCCGACGAAAAACCCCCTTTTGGTTTAAAGTGGAGCAATGAATTTTTGTCGACGTGAAAGATCTCTGCTAGAGATGAGACAAAGAAAAAGACAACAGAAATGGCCTTTTTATGGTAAGATAAAGCCTCTGTTTTGATTTTTGATTGGTGGTTTGAAACTTTCAGTACTCCATTCCTTTGCTTCTTACAGATGTTTACTTTTGGTTCGGGGAATTCCATCCTATTACTTTCATTTCAAATGAGAAATAATCCAAATGAATTGAAAGAGGGGAAAAAGCGAAGAAGCGGGAAAAGCGCGCTACAATTTTTCCCCTCAAACTATTATTATTTCATTCTTCTCTTTTCTTATTCCTGAATTTCTTTGTTGTTGTTGTTGTTGTGGACTTGGAAAGGGCGAAGCGGCGGTGTGAGTCGAGGTGAGTGAGCGAGCTTTGCAGGAAAGAAAGAAAGAAAGAAAAAAGGATGGCGTGTCCAACGGCTTTCAAACAAATGTCAAGGTGCACGCTGGCCTGCCTCGTCTTCGCCGTGCTGGCCTTGGTGCTGGGCGTGGGGCTGTTCGGCGGGAGCTGGCTGCTCAAGCACCAGATCAGCAAGAAAATCGACGACGGCATCCGCGAGCAAGTCGTCATCGACTCCCCGGTTGGTGCTCTCTCTCTCTCTTCTCTTCTCTCTCTTTTGATTTTGTTTCTGTCATCTGATTACGATTTGCTACTTTTTTTTTTGTTGGGGTGCAGCACGCAAAAAGCTACGAGCTGTGGGAGACGAACTACCTCTACGCCGACTCCACCCCTCTCTACCAGTACTTCACCTTCTACAACGTAACCAATGTGGAGGAGGTCAAGCAGGGCGCCTTCCCCGTGGTCAAGGAGGTTGGACCCTATTGGTATCGGTGCGTGCTTTCTTTGCGTTCTTGCCGTTTCTTTCGTGCTTGTGTTCTTTTGTTCATTCTTGTCGTTTCTTTCTTTCGTTCTTTCTTGTTTCTTTCTCTCTTCTTTCGCTCTTATCGTTTTCTTTCTTCTTTCTCCCCCTTTTGCTCTTTCACTTTCTTTCTTCCTGTTGTTCCACTTTCATCTTCTCTCTTTTCCACTCACGGTATAACACAAAAAAAAAAAAAACAACCAGACAACTGAGAAAGAACATCGACGTTGAGTGGAAAGATCATGGCAACCTGGTGGTCTACCGCGAGTGGAATGCGTACCGGTTCGAGCCCAACATGACCGCTCCTGAACTCAAAGAAACCGACGTGATTGTCAACCTCAATCCGGCTTATATGGGCGCTATGGCGCAGGCTCAGGGAGAAGCGCAGCTGTTGATCGCTTTTACCGGACCGCGTTTGAGCCAGCTTTTCGAGTTTCTCAGCGGCACGTTCACTCTTGATGTTATCGTTCAGGTTTCCTATACATCTCTCTCTATCTCCTCTTTCTCTGCTTGAAGTCTCTCCTTTCTCCTTTCTCTGTTTATATTTTCTCTCTCATTCCTGTTATCTTAATTTCTTTCTTTTGAAGGCCGTGCCGAACATTCTCCAAGATGCCAAGAACAAGTTAGCCAACGGAAACGATACTCAATTCTTTGCCACGTGGGCCAACGCCACCTCTCTTCCTTCTGCGGATTGGCAAGGAATGTTGGTGAGCCTGGGAGCTGATGAACCCAGTCTTATTCCCTTGTCCGCGGCACAAGCTCTATTCACTCCCTCTGCTCCTTATGCCCTGTTGAACACTTCTTTGAGCTCCACCAAGATCTGGAGACAAGCGCTTCAAAATAATGAAACAGGTTTGCTTTTTGTTCTTTGCTTATTTTTCTCACTGGAACTTCATTTTAAATCATTCAGCGCCCTGACTTGCAATTACTTAACTCTCTCTCTCCCTCTCTCCGTCTCAGCGATGACCGAGTTGAAGAACACATTTACTCTCTCTGACCAACAACTGTCGATGTTGTTGAGTTGGTTGGGAAGTTCATTCGCCCCCCAGTGGGTCTATACTCCTCTCACCGAAAAGTATAAAATTGATAGCATCGAGGATATTGCCTATCTTCAATGGGGCCAGGGAATGTATGTCTATCTTTCTTGTTGTTGTTTTCTTCGTTTTCTCCAAAGTTAACATGAAATACTACTCTTTCGGTTAGTGTCACCCCTGATTTTAAGAGTGTGACTGAACTTTACCCAGAGGAAGAGTTTCCCGGTACTGTCGAACTGGCTATTTGGTGGTATGATACTCTCAAAGATCCCTTCGCCTCTCTTCCTGTCAATGTGGTACGTATTCGCCCCGCTTTCTCTCTATTTCCCCTCTCTCTCTCTCTCTCTCTCTCTCTCTTTTGCGTATGGCACTATTTTTAAAACATGGATTATTTTACAGAGCAGGAAATTGTTGAATGGCACACAAGGCATCTTTAGCGTGGATGGAGTTGCTGCTTTCCTCGGCGCACTCACTTCTGGGGACTTGCAACAGGTTCAAGAGATTTGGGGATTGGATTTGGGCTCTTTGGGCGTTGTACGTTTTCTTAGTGATCATCTTTGTAATCTAGTTAAATACTCATCTTCTTTTACATCAGTTCATTCCCAACTTTTTGTATGACGCGTGGGTGTTCTCCAAACCTTCCCTGGAGGCTATTTTCGCAGAGGGAGGAGGTCTCTTCACCGCCCGTACTGTGCATCAGTGGTTGTGGCACGTGGAAGATCCGCTGCTCCAAGTGTTGATGCCTTCTGCTGCGGAGGCTGCTATTATTATTAATCAGACTACCCCTGAGATGGCCAGACAGTTGCGACGACCGAACACCGTTTACACCGGCAAAAACGATCTTACTAAGGTTACTCTTTTCCTTAAGATTTTGCTTCCTGCCCTCTTTTTTTTTTCTTCGCTAACTGCTCTCTTCTCTCGTTCTCTCTCTCTTTCCTTCTCTTCAAAACAGGTTGGTGTCTACAAAGAATGGAACGGTCTCAGCTCCTTGGACAATGTCTACAACGTCAACATCTCCGTGAACGGCCTCAACGACATTGGCTTCTTCCATCCTCACCTCGACGATGACACCCACTTGCAGGCCTTTGACGACAACTATGCTCGTCTCATTGGCATTCATCCCACCGGTCACGTCACCTACAAAGGAGTTGACATGTTGCGCTATGAGATCGACGAGGATACATGGGATCCCTCTTATGACTATCCACAACCCATTAAAGGCTTTTGCAACGTGACGGGAGTGCATAACGGCAGTTCTATATTTATTTCGAATCCCCACATGTACGGCGCTGACCCTCGATACGTGGAGAAGGTGAAGGGATTCAAGCAAAATGCTACCTTTGATATTAGCGTCATTGACATTGAACCTCATCTTGGCAACGGTAAAGACTTCTCCTTCTTGTTTGCTGCTTTTCTATATATCTCTAGTTCTTGTTCTCGTTCTTCTCCGGTGAGATCTGACGATTTTAAAAATCTCTTCTCGTTTCTTTTCTATCCTCTTCCAACAGTGATGCACTATGACCAAGGCCTTCAAATCAACATCTACCTGGACCCCTCCAAGAGCTACTTCAACTTCTTCAACCGCGGCATCCGCCTGGACGTCATGGTGCCCGTCATGATCGCCAAGCAAACCGCCATCCTCACCGACGACCAAGCCGATGAGCTCAAGTCCGTTCTCTACATGGGCTTCCGGCTGAGGACCATCCTGTTCTGGACCCCCCTCGCCACGGGCATCGCCCTGGTGGTCTTGTCCGCGTTGCTGGGCTTCTTGGCGCACCGGAGGTACAAGAGAGAGAAGGCGAATGGCTTTGTGTCGATGGGCAACGCGTACGGCCTTGATGGTTACATCAGCGAAGAGGCCCCTTACATGCCCATTAACGAGAGTTAAACAGGTTATCTTTTTATTTGACTTTACAGATGTGCTCATACTCCACCCCTTCCACCACAACCTTCTCTTCCCTGTCCTCCTTCCTGTCCGGCAACAACGCAATCGTCGCACAAAACCTATCCACATCGATGGCCTGCAACACCGCCGTCTTGCCTCGGTGCTTGCCGTTCACCACTTTGACTCGGCCGCCGACGGCAGGGATGACCGTCTCCAAGAAGTTCTGGTCCAGCTTTAACACATCGCCGCCGTCCAGCATTTCGATGGTGGCCAGGTACTTGGCTTCCACGGACAACACGGCGCCTTTCTTGTTGTAGTAACGACCCCCTTCCAGAGTCTTGTGCTTCACTTTGACGATGAGCCCGGGCACCAGCCAATAGTCCGGCGTTGTTTGTTGTTGTTGTTTCTTTTGTTCTTGCTGCTCTTTTTGTTTTTGCTGTTTTAACTCCAGTTGCCGTTGTTGAAGTTGCTTCTTGCGTTCTTCTCGTTGTTTGATCTCTTCGAGTGCGGTAAGAGGACGTCGTTGAGTGTCTTTGGAAGTGGAAGTGGAGGAAGAGGAGGAAGAGGAGGAGGAGGAAGACGATGGATCGTGTTTGTTGCGACGATCCCATCTTGAACTTCTCTCTCGACTTGGACTGCGGCTGCGCGAATGGCTGGAGCGTGAGTCACGCTCGTCCTCTCTGTCGCTGCTTCTTCGCCTTTTAGTGTGTTTGTCTCGCTCTTCATCATCTCGTCTCTCTTTCTTCTTCACATCTGCGCCTTCTTCATCTTTATTCTTCTCTCGTTTTCGTTTCTTTCCTTCCTGTTCTTCATCTTCTTTCTTTCTTTCTTCCTTCTCATCTCCGTTCACAACAGAGCTTCCCGTTGAAGTGGTTGACGTCGAAGGAGCCAACGTAAAAGCAATCTTCCCTTCCGGAAGTTCCATCCCCATCCCGTTCTCCTCTTCTCCTCCGTCTTCCGCTCCCTCTCCTCCTCCTTGTTCTCCTCCCTCCGCCTCTCTGGCCTTGGCAATCTGTTTGGCAATGCGCCTTCTCTCCCGGTCCGCATCATCCAGCTCCGACTGTTTGCGTCTCTCCAGCGCCTCCTGCCTGGCGATGACCTTTGGGTCCCTGTCGATGTAGGTGAGGTACCAGCCCTTGGGCGTGTCCTCCACTTGGCAGATACCCTCCTTGCCCAGGTACTTCACAAACTCGGTGAGGCTGGTCCATTGGGTGGCGTTCATGTGGACGTGGTGCCTGTCCCTGATAAAGTCGTTGTAGACGAGGTTGGCGTGCACGCGAGAGGTGCCGTGGCGGTGGCGCAGCTGGTTGAGGAAGTCGTCTTTGAACTGTTGGGAGAAAGTGTCGAGAAAGGTGCGTGCTCTGGAGGAGAAGAGGGCCATTTGTCTTTGATGACTTTCGGAGGCACAGTGGCACTAGGAAAATATAGAAGAGGAGCACCGGAGAGGAAAGAAGCAAAGAGAAGAAAAGCTGAGTTTGATGAAAAGAATTGAAGTAGCGAGAAAAAAAAAACATACCTTAAAGCCGTTTTCATCCCTGCATTGTTTTTGGCACATCTGACAGTACCAACGCAACTTTTGGAGGCCTTTGGCCTTGATGCGGTTGGCTATCGCTTTGGGCGTCAAAAAGCCACCGTGATCTTTCCCCATTGCCGCCTGGTCCCTTCCCTTCTCTCTTCCTCTCCTCTTTTTCTTTTTCTTTGTTCGGATGTTTTATGTGGACATGTCGACAGATATTATTTGTCGAAAATTCTATTAATAATCGACGAACCCTCATGTAACGATCGATATATTTGATTTTCTATTGGTCGTTCATTTGGTTGGTATGACGTTTTCAGGACGACATGACATATGTGACGTGGCATGAACACCGAAAACAAATAGAAAGAAGACAAAAAAAAATAGAAAGAAAGAAAAAGGATGAGAGGGTCAGGTGCGCTCTGGGCCGCCTCCCTGTCCGTAGCGGCGGGGTTGGCTTTCTACGCGCCTGAAGAGTACAGGCAAGATCCGTTGGTCATCAACGCGGTGCTCGGCACGTTCGGCCTCATGCTCACCTTTGAGCTGATCCCCGCCACGCGCTCCCTCTTCCTCCAGGCCGGTCTTTGGGGCAAAGACCTCAACAAAACTTCTGATGACAAA
Organism: Balamuthia mandrillaris; assembly: GCA_031835245.1. Classification (NCBI taxonomy): domain Eukaryota; phylum Discosea; order Longamoebia; family Balamuthiidae; genus Balamuthia; species Balamuthia mandrillaris. The sequence goes on along the minus strand of JAVKOQ010000169.1, from coordinate 86,571 downwards.
GTGTGCGTTGTCTGTGAGGTTTTTTTTGGATTTTGTATTTTTTAATCAGGTCTGATTCTAAAAAAAAATGTGTAGTGCCGAAAGCTTGGGCGTTATCACTGGAGCGGTTTATTTGATCGTCATGTTCTGTTTCATCCCATTTCCTTTCCTGTCGTACTGGCTCAAGTTGGCTGCTGGGGAGGAGCCCGCCGTATTTCCTCACGCTGAGGTATAGCAGCGCTTGTTGTTTTCTTTCACCCTACTCTCTCTTCTCGCTCCCCTCGTTGTCTCGTTCTCTCTTCTCGCCCACTGTCTCACTGTTGTTTTTAAGTTTGTGGAGTTCATCTGCGCCCTTCTCTCCATCTGCTGCATGATCTTCCTGGGCTTTGCCGACGACGTGCTCAACCTTCGCTGGCGCCACAAGCTGCTCCTGCCAACCATCGCCACCTTGCCTCTGCTGATGGTCTACATGGTGAATGAGGGCTCCACTTTTATCGTGGTTCCAACCCCGCTGCGCGGCCTGGTAGGTTCCACCACGGTCAACCTCGGCATCTTCTACTATATCTACATGGGCATGTTGGCCGTCTTCTGCACCAACGCCATCAACATCCTTGCTGGCATCAATGGAGTGGAGGTGGGCCAATCCTTGGTCATCGCAGCATCTATCTTGGTCCACAACGTGCTTCAATTGAGCGGCGAGTCGCGAGAGAGCCATCTCTTCTCCCTGTACTTCATCACGCCATTCCTTGCCACCTCGTTGCCTCTCTTTTACTTCAACTGGTATCCCTCGTGGGTATTTGTTGGGGACACGTTCTGTTACTTTGCGGGCATGACCTTTGCTGTGGTGGGCATTCTAGGTCACTTCAGCAAGACCATGCTGCTCTTCTTCATCCCTCAGATCCTCAACTTTCTTTACTCAGTGCCGCAACTCTTTGGCCTTATTCCTTGTCCTCGTCACCGACTTCCTAAGTACTTTTTTGTTTTTATTGTTCCTTCTGTTTCTATATTTTTGTTTCTTTCCTTCCCTTATCTCCCTTTCTTTCTCTCTCTCTCTCTCTCTCTCTCTCTCACGAACATTTATTAACAATTTCTTTCCAAACAATCCCTCAAGGTTCAACAAAGATACAGGTCTCTTAGAGATGAGCAGAGCGACTTTCAAACCAGCGGAACTTCCCTTCTTGGGTCGTATCGTCTACTCTGTGCTTCGCGCCTTCCGTATGGTGCACGTCATCCCCAACAAAGAGAACAAGGGAGAAGTGGCAATGAACAACCTCACTATCATCAACTTTATGTTGAAGCTTATCGGCCCGACCTCCGAACCAAGGTTGACCTTTTACATGCTGCTCTTCCAAGTGTTCTGCAGCGTCGTTGCCTTTGCTGTTCGTTATCGATTGGCTGGACTTGTATACGAACAAATCAACTAGAACTGGTTTTGGTTTTCTTGTGTTTCCTTTCCTTCTCTCTCTCTCTCTCTCTCTCTCTCTCGCTTCACTTTTGTAAACAACAACAAAAAAACAGACTAAACTTTCAAAGAATTTTATATAGTGTTTTCCAATCCTTAAATCAACGTACATTCGACGCTGCAACCACTGCCAGGCCCTCCGTTGTTAAGACCCTCATCGCACTCCTCCGCAGGCAAGGGACGACCAAACGCATCCACGTTACCCTCCCCATCATCCACGATACCATCACCGCACCTCAAGCGAGTGCAGTCACGCCTACAGCCAGAAGCGGCATTGGGAGCATCCGAGTTGAAGCTCTCCGGGTCACTCTCATAGCGGTAGCCGACGCCCTCATCGCACTCCTCGGGCATGTAAAAGATGGAGGGGAAGTACTCCAACTCGGGAGCCTTCTCCAGCGGTTGGTCCAGGCGGTTGTTGCCGCAGGCATGATCGATCTGGCAGAACCTCTCGCATCCCAGCTGACAGTAGAGGAAGAGGAACTCCTTAAAGTCATCCCCAAAGAGGCTGCCGCTGCTGCCGATGAAGACGTCCTCCTCGGGCGTGGCCGAGAAGTCCTTGGAGGAGAGGGAGACCACTCCGGCCACGGTGTTGCGCAGCTTGGCCCAGAAGAACGGGGCCTGCTCGGGGGGCTCCATGTCCTCCTCAAATGTGAAGCCGATGTTGACGATGGCAGGCGCACCGCGGGCCAACCAATCGGCCTCCACGTTGAAGTAGTCGTCCCTGAAGCTGACCTGCGGGCTGCCGAACACCGCCTCCACGTTGGCGTCCAGGATGTTGAGGCGACGGCCGAGGTTGCGGCGGTGGTCATAGCCGGGGAAGGTGGCCAGGTCCGGGAGGTACACCGCGCCGAGGCCCAACGTGCCGGTCACGCTGCCGATGGGGAGGTAGCCGCGGGAGGGCACGGCCTCCTCCTGCGTCTCGGGGTCGTAGGTGAAGGACGGGGCAAAGGGGTCCCTGCAGGGCGTCTGGTCGGCGTCCGTGTCGTAGACGCAGGTCGGGTCGGTGTAGGGGAAGTTGCGGCGGCCGACCTTGCAGTGGGCGTCGGCGGCGGCGTCCTCATCGCAGAGCTTGTTGGAGTAGGTGTCGGGGGTGAGCAAGGTTTGGTGCCAGGGCATGGGCTCGGGGGCCGGCTCGACCTTCCTTGGGCCTTCCTGGTACCGGCTCAGGTCAGGGGGTGTGGGTCCGGACCGCTGGGAGTAGGTGTGCACCTCCTTGTTGAAGGTGACCTTGTTGGGGGCCACGTGGAGGAAGGCCCAGGAGCCAGGAGAGGGGACGGGCACCTCGGCAAGGCTGGGCCTGAAGGACAGGTCCAGGATGGAGGTGTTGTGGAAGACCGTGGTGGTCTGCTCGCAGTGGTCCCAGTTGAGGGGGATGTGGATGGCCGAGGTCAGGAAGGCGTGCTGGAAGTACTGGCCATTGAAGCCGGTGAGGATGACCGGCGGCTTGGAGGCTCCGTAGACGCAGAGAGGGGAGGTCAGCACGGTGCTCTCGCCGATGACCGAGCCGGTGCAGTGCACGACCTTGTTGTCGCTGTCCACGGTGACCACTCGCACGATGGCAGAGTAGGGGTACTCCAAGTACTGGTTGTCAGCGACGAGCTTGCTCACACGCCAAAAGTTGCGGGCATCGCCCAAGGCGTTGGGGTAGAAGTTCCTGTTGTTGTTGCTGTCGGAGGATGCAGACTTGGAGGCGAACTTCATCTTGAAGGAGGTCTTAGGGGACTGGGCAGGGACCTCGGGGGCTTTGGGCTCCATCCATGACCTTTGAACCTGGGACGCTGTGTGATGGAGGAGCGGCAAAAGAATATCGAAGGAGGAAGACGAGGAATATCGGACGAGAAGTGAAAAGGAAAAACAAATGGGTGTTAGATACCGGAACACCTTGCCCTCCAAGTCGTACGAGGTTGCAAAAGGTACCTTGTGCTGCAGTTTTCTTCTTCACCTCAAACTCTGTGCCAGCGGATCTTCTGTCAGTGCATTCCGGAAGAGTTACGATGTCGTTGGAAAGATCGCTATCTGCGATTTGTTGCAGGAGGTCGATCCTCTGCTCGGCTGAGAAAGCCTCCGTGTCGAATTCCGTTCTTTGAGAAAAGTAATCCTCTCGTATGACCATCCAGTCGGGGCGAATCCCCTCAAATTCTGCCGCCACCAAACCTAGCACCACTGCCACAAGGGCGAGGGTGAGCCACAACCGCTGCCCCATCTTTCGTTTTCTTACCTACCAATTCCTTTATGTTTTCTCTCCCTTTTTATTTGATTGCTTTGGTGGCTATTTGGGACTCCACTTGTTCCCTCCCCTTCTTTTTTCTTTCCCTTCTTTTTTGCAGGTGAACGCGGAGGCCTCCCCACCACAAAAATAACCATGGACCACAGACACAAATGGTAACAAAATGAACAGGTTTTTTTTAACAATGGGAGCTTTCGATTGGACAAATTGATAGAAATTTCGCGTGTAAGTGCCGCACCATCATCCTCACCTTTGGCCCAAAGAAAAAAAAAATTAGAGGAAGTTCGTTATAATGGAAGGGCCAGCCAAGCTTGCGCGGTGGTCTCGATGAAAACGGAAACGACCCACCATGCGCGAGCAGAGGACCCTCAAAATGCAGCTGCGAGTCCTATCAGTTGGTAAAGATCCACGGCTACAGAGCCATCTCGATCTTTTGTGTTGGAGAGAGAGAGAGAGAGAGAGAGAAGAAAGTAAATTAACACAACGAAGAAACAAAAACAAACGAGAAGGGGGGTGAGACAACAAATAGAAAACGCACCACTGTCGCTCCACTCAAAAGTACTTTTGACCTGTCCCAAGAAAGCGCACAGCTGAATAAAGTTCTCAAAGGAGAGGAGGCCTCGGTCCCCGCTGTACTTTTTGACGAGGATGTTGATGGTCTCCGCGCTGAACCTGAATCCTCCTTTGTTCAATGCTTGGTTTATCGCGTTGGCGTCCAACGCACCTGTTCTCCTTCTATAGACATTGTTTGATGAGGAAAAGAGGGGGGAGAGAGAGAGAAAGAGAAAGAGAGGAGAAGGCAAGAAAGAATGTACGTGTCAAAGCTTTGGAAGGCTTGTACCATCGACATGACGAACTGAAAGGTAGCAAAAATGAGAATGGAGCCATTTGCTAAAGTAGAGAAAGGGCGAACCTTATGAAGCTGTGCATATTCTAAACTCGCAACGAATACTCTAAAGTCAGCGAAGAGTGAAGAGATAAAACAAGCATGCAGGGAAACAAAAAAAGAGACGTGGAAAAGAGATTAAAACCTTGAAAGTTGATTTCACCACGTTTTTGCTGTTATAGCCAGATGACACGTTGAGAAACAATGCTGCGAGCAATCAAACCACAACACAAGAGAAAGGAAGGTGGCCTACCCTATCAAACACACGGATGAGCAGCTTTGCAGTTTGTTCCCCGAACCTGTTGCCTCCCCACTTCATGACAAGAAGCCAAGAGAAAAGTGGTCACAAGAGTGAATGAGCTCAGGCATGAAAGAGGCAGTATATAGAGAGATGGACATAAAGACATACCGACTGACGAGCCAATTCAGAAGCAGAAATGAGGCCGCTTCGGTCCGTATCTACACTGTTGAACCATGCCTTTTAACAAAGCATTACATGTTAACGCTACGACGGCGGCAAGAAGAGAGAAGAACAACGAAAGAAAGAAGAGAAGGAGAGAGGGAGAGAAGAGGAGGAGGAGAAGGAGAGAAAGCAGAGGAGAAAGAAGAAAAGAGAGCAGGAGGAGGGGAGAGAAGGAGAGAAAGAAGAGCAGGAGAGAAAGAAAAAGAAGACGAGGAGAGGAGGAGAGAAGACAGCCAACAGAGAGGCCCTTAATAACAGGGAAGTACATACTTGCAGTTGCGACAGCTCTTGAGCCTGTAGCATGTTATAGTAGTTCTGGCCCTACACACACACCACACACACATGCATAGAAGAAAGAATGAATCTGTGGAAAAAGCACAGCACGGAAGAACCCAAAAAAAAAAGCCAGTACCCAGCCCATGCCGCCGCCACTCGATGAAGGTGGAGCTCCTCCACCACCACCACCACCATAGGAAGGTGGTGGATACTGTCCCTGTCCTCTTCCTCCTCCTCCTCCATAGCCTTGTTGCGATGGTGGTGGGTACTGTCCTTGTCCTCCTCCTCCATAAGAAGGCGGTGCAGCATATCCTCCTCCTCCATAACCACCACCGCCACCACTACCATAGCTTCCACTTGGTTGTTGTTGTTGTGAAGGATACCCTCCTCCATAGCCTCCTCCTCCTCCTCCTTGTTGTGAGGGTGGTGGATACGGTGCTCCATAGCCTCCACCTTGTGGTGGTGGTGAGGCATAATAACCTTGCTGTTGAGAGGCCACCGGTGGAGGATAACTTCCACCACCACCACTACCACCACCTGGTTGTTGAGAGGGTGGTGGGTAGGCTCCACCTTGCGAGGGATAACCTCCTCCTCCTCCTCCTTGTGCTCCTCCACCACCGTACATTTTTTCTTATCTCTAATTCTTTTTCTTTCTTTTTCGTCAGGCTAAACGTGCAGAAATATTGTTCATATTGTGCAGTTTTAGTGGTCAATCAAGAAAAGCGTGCAATGTTTGTTTTCAATTTGTGCAGTTCAAGTGGTCAATCATGACAAGCGTGCAAAGTTTGTGTTCTATTGGTGCACCAAGTGTTCAGTTTTAGAGGTCAATCATGAAAAGTGTGAAGCGTTAGTGCTCAAATGGTGCACAAAACGTTCAGTTTTAGTGCTCCACCGAACGAAAAAGAAAAAGAGAAGAGAGAGAGGAAGATGGAAGAAGTTGGCGGCGTGACCATCCAACAGATCAGGAACAACCACCTCTCCCGACCATGGACCAAGCCCAAAGTGGCTCGCCTCTGCCGAACCTTCTTTGACGCTCCCTCTCCAAGGTGATCCTTCTTTTTTTGGTCCACTACTCTTTTTTTTAATTTTCACATTCGAGTCTGATGAGATGAAAAACAAAAAACACAACAAGATGCATGGCGTGGTCTGATGATAGTTTGTTGGCGTTTGCCTCCACCGAAGGGCTTATCAATGAAGGAAGCGCCAGCCTTACGCCCAGCGGGGCCTTGGCTCAACCCATCTTCATCCTTCACGCGGACTCTCCCGAGGAGTACGTCAGCCTTCGAACGCTGCACAAGTCCGCCATTCGGTTTTTGGAGTGGGCGCCCTCCTCTTGCGGCCCGCTGTTGCTGTCAGCCGATACCAACGACCATGTTGAGATTTGGGAGCGTAAGGTACCATTTCTCTCTCTGGTCTCTTTCTCTTCTCTCTCTAGTCTCTCTCTTCTTTCTGGTCTCTGTCAAGTCACATATTCTTGTTCTCTTTCTTCTTGTTCTTCTGCTTCTGCTGCTTTCCACCCTGTTTCTCTTACTCTCTCTCTCTCTCTCTCTCTCTCGCTTCTTTGCAGGAGTACATCAACAATTGGACAAGAGTAAAGTCAGTAGATTTCGAGAATGTGGTTGTTATCAAATGGCTGAGTTCAATGCGACGAGAGGTATTGCTTTTTTAAAACCACCCACAAGTTTACTTTTGTTAGTTGTTTACATTCTCATTGTTTTTCGGGCTATAGTTTCAACTGCCAACAATGAAAGCCAGCGATGACAAACACAGCTCTATCTATTCCAAGTTTCTTGTTCCTCGTATTTATCTCTTGGTCCTTCTTGTTCACTTCGTCATCGCAATCACTAACAAGTTTTTTGGCGTTTCTTCTGTTGCAGCAACAGCAAATACAAACAGCAACTTAGGGACGGCGTACGTGGAACTCGGCATGCCTTGCTTTCTCTATGTCTCTACAAATGGATTGGTACCCTCTCTCTCTCTCTCTCTCTCTCTCTCTCTCTCTCTCTCTCCTGTTCGTTCTTCAATCGAATGTTCTCGTACATCCTCTGTACTTTATTTTTTCTGTTTTAACCAATGCTGATGTAATTTCAGATTTTGGTATTTTTCAAAAGAATGTTTGAGGAACGATGGAGCAGCATTGCCACAAAACTAAGCCACGTTCCTGCCGTTCCTCAGGGCTCATTGTGCATCGCCCATGCCGATGTCACTCAAACTCCAGGTCTCTCTCTTTCTCTTTCTTCGTGTCTTTGTAACACTGACGATTCTTTTTTTTTTAATTTTGTAGATGGTGATATGATGCTCGTGACAATGGACCCTTTTACAACTGCCGGAAAATTAGCTTCTGTATATAAAATCACTTTGAACTTAGCTCAATTCAGTACTTAGCATCTTCTTTCTCCACTTTAATCAAGTCGTTGGTTTTACTGTTTTAACATTTTATTTTGTGTTTCAGCACTTACATCTCAGTTAATTGCCAGTTTTTCTCTGCCAGATGCTTCGCCCACGCTTTCTCCAATGCCTTTTCCTGATAGTACCATCATTTCCTCACCAATTCATATTCGGTTCGACCCATCCTCTCACGGTCAAGCTCTTTTTACCGTTACATCAGGTTATCTCCTTCTCCTTATTCTTGCAGTTATTTTAGTGGTTTTGTTTTCCTTCTTATTCTTCTTGTTCCCCGTTCTTCTTCTTCTTCTTCTTTTCTTCTTTTTCTTCTTCTTCTTCTCCTTCTCCTTCTCCTTCTCCTTCTCCTTCTCCTTCTCCTTCTCCTTCTCCTTCTCTCGGCAAACTGTATTCTGTCAGTTGCTCATTTTGGGTTTCTAAACCAGCCCTCGGCAATGGCGCTTCCAAAGTAACCTCAATTCTTACAAGATGGGAATTTAGAGAGCGAGAACCTCAAAACGTCAACGACGTCATAAAGACAGAAGCAGCCGATGAACCAAAAATCACAGAAGAGAGCGCTCCCACTACTTCCTTTGAATCTGGCCAACGCCAATGCCCACCATTTCTAAGTGATATATGGACGAAAATTCCTGGCGCCAAACTGCCTCCTACTCCCTCTTTATCCTCTTCTTCCTCCTCTCCTGCTCCTTCTTCCTCTCCTTCTTCCTCGTCTTCTCCTGCCAGTTCTTCCCAATCCAAAGTAGGGCGATGGGAGGCTGTGCGAGAGGTCTTCTTGGAGGAAGCGCCACTTCCGCCACCCTCTCTTTCTTCCTCTCTTCCTGCCACAGTACCTCCCTCCTTTGTCACCAACTTTCACTGCGAGGGCGAATTCTTGTTTCTTACCTATGTCACTGGCGTGTTTGAGGTTCGACAAAGGTATCTTCCTGTGCTTCTTGTTCTATTTCTCGTCTGCTATATTATTTTTTATCTTATTCTCATTCTTGTTTTAGCAAAACATTAGCGCTCGTGACTGCCACGACGCCACTAAAATGGAAACAACACAACAACACCAAGCCTCTATCGTCGTCATCGTCTTCTTCGCCCACTTCACCGTCAAAGCAAAAAACAACCAGTAAAGCCAAAAGTCATACCGTTTCTACTGCTATGGATATTCCCATTGCACTTGCTCTCTCTCCGAACGCTACTTCTGTAGCAACGCTCACTTGTTCCGGCCAACTTTGCTTCTACCATCTTTCCTTTGTGCCTTTTCTCTATTCCTCCATTCACTCTTCTTCTTATATTTCTTCTTTCGGTTCCATTTGGGACGCACAATCTGGGGCTGTGAACTTCAACTCAGAGGCATTCGCTTCTGCGCCAGCAATACTTGATGCTCTGGCTCAGCAAGCAGCAGACATGTTGCAATTGTCCCTCGTGAAGTCTTCTGATTGGTGGGATCTTGCTCTTTGGCTCTCCGTGCTAATGCACGCACAACCAGAGCCTTATAGAGGTACTCGTTCATTCTTTCTTTTGTTTCTTTCATTCTGTTCTTTTTGCATACTTATTTCGTTGATCAAAAGCTGTCGTTAGAGCATCACTGGGTATCATAGTTGCAGAGATGCGCAGCGTTGATTCTCAACAACGTTCCTATATGCAGCAAGTGCTCAGCCTAAAAGGATTCATTCAACGGTACGTACATCACGCAACGCTCTGTTTTCTGACTGACTCTCTTTTTTCTCTTCCTCTTCCTTGTTGTGTGCACAGATGTATTGGTGACGAAGCAGGTTTTATTAATACATCAGCGAGGCTATACTTATTGTTCATTTTTGATGTGCTGCGCTCATCGCTCGAAAGTGCTGCCAAGAAGTCGATTCGCAGTTGCGTTTCTCCTCCTCTTCTTTCTATCTCTGCTTCTGTTTCTGCTTCTGTTTCTGCTTCTGCTTCTGCTTCTGCTTCTGCTTCTGCTTCTGCTTCTGCTTCTGCTTCTGCTTCTGCTTCTGCTTCTGCTTCGGCTTCGGCTTCGGCTTCTGCTTATGCTTATGCTTATGCTTATGCTTATGCTTATGCTTATGCTTATGCTTCGGCTTCGGCTTCTGCTTCTGCTTCGGCTTCGGCTTCTGCTGCTGCTGCCGCTGCCGCTGCCGCTGCTACTTCTTCTTCTTCTTGTTCTTCTTCTTGTTCTTCTTCTTCTTCTTCTTCTTCTTCTTCTTCTTCTTATTTTCTTCTCATTTTTCTTCTTCTTCTTCTTCCTCCACTCTGATTACCAACCATTTACTCAAATGTTGCAGCGGACTTTATACCTCCCAATAGTCTTGTTTCTCAACTTCAGTTTTATCCTAAGATTGACGGTCGGTTATTATTTATTTCAGCATTTACATTTTTTTTTGTTTGTTAACCCACATTATTAGATGGACTTCTACATTTGAAACCGTTGAGTCTGTGGGCGATGGACTTTACTGTCTTGTTGCTTAAAGTTGTGCAACACTTTGTCAACCGGGGAGATCCATCCTCTTGGTTGTCACTCGACCATTCTTCAAATGAGGAGGCGAGTGATTCAACTGCCGTTTACAAGTGGCAACTTGAGTGCTTGCAGCGGTCAAGCAATGCTGAAGAGTTCTTCATGCGTGCTCCTCCTTCTATATTCGGCCCAGCTGGCCCTCTGCCTATGGTAAACTATCCCTTCTTCCATTTTCTCTCTTTCATATTTCTCCATTTCTTTGCTCCTTGTTCATTTGTTTGCTTTTTAATAGCTGGAACTTATATTGGATGAAAACTTTTTGGCTCAACTGCGACAAGTTTTGGTGTACAGTGGCATCGTCATCGCTCAAGCTTCGGGAGGAAGCGGTGCCGCACCGCCTTCCGTCGCCTTCTCTTCCTACACCATGAGCCAAGTAGAAGTACTCTATGCATTTGTTTGTGGGCTAAGTTCTTTCGTCTTCTCCATTGCATCACCTCAACAGCCCCAGGGTGCTGCACCAACTCAGACTTCAGGTTTGTTCGTTCGTTCTTCTTTTTCTCCTTATCTTTCCTTTGGTTGTTTATTCCAATGTCGAATTTGTCAAACAAAACAAACAGAAAAATCTGCGTTGCAGTCATTGAAAGCCATCCACACAAGTCTTCGCCAATCCTTCTCGTCTTCCTCTCCTCCACCAGATGGCTTGGCCGTGTTGCGGGACGCTTCTGCTTTTGTTCAACCTGTGCATGACATGAAAGCATTGCTGCTTCGGCTTAACCTTTTGCCAGAGAGAATTGGTCTTTTGCACCGCACTGTATGTTCCCTTTTTTTAACTTCTCTTTTCTATTCTCTTTTTCTTCGATTGTCTCTTTTTTCTTTCTGTTTCTGAATCTTCTTTGAAGTTGTTGAAGACAGAATATACTGAGGAAAATAAAGAGCGGCGAAAGAGAGCCCGACAAAAGGCCTCATGGAAAGAACCAAAAGCCCAACAACAGCAACAGCAAGATACGGTGGCACTTCTTCGTCGGCCAGATGTAGTCACCTGTCAACCTCAAATATCCTCCGTGCTCGAGTCTCAAACCAAACGACTCCGTCAATGCATAAGGTTCCTCCCTCCTTCCCTCCCTCCCTCTCTCCTGGTCTTTTCTTAACTGACATTGGTTTGCAAAAATAACAGATGTGGGCGAGTCTCAGTACCTCCCCTTTCCTCTACAAGCAGTGGTGCCGATGAAGCTGCTGTGACAACAATGCCAGAAGTTGCATTCGTTGCTAACTGGAATAATTGTTGTCCGGTGTGTTGCGGCAAGTGGCGGCTGCTTCACCTGTCTTCCTCCTCCTCCTCCCCCTCCTCTGCTTCCCCTTCCTCTTCGTCCTAAGCAGCTACTTTTTTGTCGACATGAATTATTTTAATTTTGTCGACATCATCGCCAAAATTCAAATTATTCAGAATAAATTGTTTTTTGCCGTAAATTCATGACTATCGAGAAAAATTCAAATTATTCAGAATAAATTGTCTACAAAAAGTATCTAAAAATAACCGAGAGATGAAAGAAGGAGAGGAAGCTGCTGCTGCAGAGAACTTGCCTCAGCCAGCGAGCCGACGAGGAAGGGCTCTCTCCAACAAGAACCCGTTTGGCGGTCGTGGTGCTACCACTGCGGTGGTGTCCTCCTTGGAGAACGCTACCGCAAACAAAACCAAGCAACGGGTGAGCTATCAGCTGCGATGCTCCTCCCAAAGAGGCACCCGCTTGCACTGCTTTGGCGTCAACGCGCTGGCCCTGGAGGAGGAGAGCGAAGGACGGCCCACCTTGCTTTACTCGGGTGGCAGGGACTCTTCCATTCGTTGCTGGGATCTGTCCAAGCCTGGTCCTGTGCGTTTCTTCCGTCTGCCCTTTTTTTTTTCTTTCTTTCTTCCTTCTTAAACAGAACGCTGATCATGAGAATGAGATGCATGCACACCGGCGATGTACACTTTATTATTTGGGGGAAAAAAAGCCTGTCCATATGAATGCTTTTGAGAACCATACGGACTGGGTCAATGACCTAGCTCTTTGCAACTCCATTACATGTACCTTTCTTCTTCTTCTTCTTCTTCTTCTTCTTCTTCTTCTTCTTCTTCTTCTTCTTCTTCTTCTTCTTCTTCTTCTGCTTTCGTTTCTTCGTTCTTCGTTCTTGTTGTTCTCTTTGTTGTCTTCTTTCTTATATCTTCGTTCTTCCTTCTACTTTTGTTTCTACTCTCGTTCTCTCTTTATTCTCCTCTCTTTCGTTCTGTCTCATCGATAACCTTGTTTTGTTGTCGTTTTCATAGTGGCTTCGTGTAGTTCAGATACAACCATCAAAATATGGCGAGTGGGCAACGCTTTGACTGAGACTCGACAACAAACAAATAGCGAAGAAGCAGAAGAAGAACAAGAACAACGAGAAATCGACAGCACGCAAGAGCAAAAAGAAGAAAGTGAACTTTCCAACAAACAAAATAACGAAGAAGACAAAGCAAAACAAATAGAGAGCAAAGCAAAAGAAAGAGAAGTAGACGAACGAGAACGAGAAGAAGAACGAGAATCCTGTTTGTTGACGTTACAACAGCATCAAGATTATGTCAAAGCGATCAGCTATGCTCCACAAGCAAACCTGCTTGCTTCTGTCGGTCTCGATTCTACTGTTCGGCTATGGGATATCGCCTCTGCTCTCACTCGCCCTTTTTCTTCGTTACCTTCATCAAGCAAACTTGGTGAGTCCAGTCTTTTGTTATTCTTTCTCCTGTCTTCTTATTTTGCAAGGGCGTTCTATCCTCGTGTCTCATTCCTTTCTCTGTTGCATTCCTCTTTTCGCCTAATAACCAAAGAGAAGTGGATGGGACATACCAAACATTCCTTTTATTCTGTTTGCATGAACGCTGCTGCCACTCTTGTGGTAACAGGGTCTCCTGAAAAGGTAATTTTAGTCGCTCTTTGCCTAATCCTCCTCCCTGTTTATTGTTTCTCACAAACCAACCAACAAACATAAAGGTGGTTAGAGGATGGGATCCAAGAGTATCTTCACAATCCGGTAAGCTGTTCAAGCTTCGCGGCCACAAGGACAACATCAAAACGGTCTGTCTCTCCGAGGATGGCAACTTCTGTCTCAGCGGCAGCAGCGACGGCACTGTCAAACTTTGGGACTTGGGTCAACAATCCTGCATTCAAACCTTTATGATGCACGATGAAGCTGCCGTTTGGAGCATCGCTGCTCATCCCTCATTTGCGTATTTCTACTCTGCAGATCGTTTGGGTTTCATCCATTACACTCAACCGGCAACAGGCTTGTCTTCTTTGGCTTATGAACCACCCCAACTTACACGTGGAGAATCTTCTTCAACGTTATCTACTTCCCCTGTGTTGAAGCTCTTGTTGCCTAGCACGGAGCCTACTTCGTTGTGGTTCACCACTGCTCGTCCAGAAATACGAAAACTGACGATTGTTCAGAAGCAGAAAAGACTTTTCGGAGGAACAACTTCTTTGGAAGAAGAAGAGGAGAAAGGGGAAGAGAAAACAACAAACGCAGAGAAAAGAGCTTCATCCGATGGTGTAAATAGTAATTTGACTTCGACGGTGCAAGCTTCGGAAAGTTATGACGAGATTGCTCCTTCGTTCGTACCTGTAACACTCGAGCTAGCCCCTGATTATCTCATTCCAGGTACCTATTATCTTTCTTCTTTTCTTTTCTTCTATTCTTCGATACGCTTTGTGGTTTTACCATTGGGGCAAAAAAAAGGTCGTCCAGGGATCATTCGTGCCGCAATCCTAAACGACAAGATTCATGTATTAACGGAGGATGATGCTGGGCTTGTACAAATGTTTAACGTGATAAAGGGTGTTGATGTTCACACATTTGGCTCTGGTGCTGGCCTTTTCCAGCGCAAACACCAAGAATTGCAGAAGCGGCTAAGCATTCCAAGCTGGTTTGCTGTTGACACAAAGACTGGTGTTAGTATTCTTCTCTTTTTCTTACTGTTGTTGTTCGCTTTCACACTCGTTGTTCGTCTTATTCTCTTTTTGGCTTTGCGGGACTTATGAATAATTTCAAGGCGGTGACTGTCCAACTGAGCAACCCGCATTGCTTTGGCGCTGAAATATATGGTTGGGATGCTGGTCTAGATCTGTCTACATCAGATACTCGGAAAGGTTTGTTTTCTCCTTTTCTTATTTCCAAGTTGTCTTGAAAATAAACTTCTTGTTAACAAAAGTGAATCTGGGAGAGCACGTCCTATACTCGTTATTTATGCCATGGTTGCGCAAGGTTCACTCTCGTGCAAGAACCCACCGAAAGCAGCAGCAACAACAAAATAGCAACGACAAACGCTCTTCTGTGTGCGAAACAGAAGAAGAAGCAGAAGCGGAGGAATTGTTGCCACCCTCTGGATTGCCTCTGTTCCAGCTGCCGGAGGATCTTTGTCTTATTATTTCGGATGAACGCACGGGAGCCACCCTGTACCGTTGCCCCATTGGACAATCTCATCTGATTGCCGACCATTTACCTGATGTTATGCCACCCTGGGTCAAAGCTTGTCTTCTTGAAGTAACACCTCTCTTCCTTCTTACTTCAATAATTCTTCTTTTTCTTTGCATAACTGACACGGTGTAAAAAACAGAAAAAGAAGGCGACGCGAGAAGTTATGCAATTTGGCTTCTTCCTCTTTCCGCTTGATCCCAAAGATCTTCCAGAGCTACCTCACAAGTAGTCTCCCTCTTCCTATTCTTTGCAAAGCTTGTAGTTACTAATGCAGTGATACAGGAAACGACGATTGACAGCGCATAGAGCACTCAAAGTGCGCAAAGTTATACGTTATGTCATCAACAAACTTGAACTCGAGCTACCAACCAACAAATCTCCTTCCACTCTCTCGCATTCTGCAACAGATTCTCCCACTTCTGCTCAGCCTTCCTCCTCTTCTTTTGTCAGCCCTTCTTCACCAGCCGCCATTGCTGAAGAAGACTACATCGAGATACTTTGCAATAACCAGGTTTCTTTTCGACCTCTCTTCTCTGCTTCTCCTCAAATTAGTGTCTTGACTGACGCTCTTCAAACAAAAAACAGGTGCTACAACCAGATGATGACTTAGCCACCATCAAAACTTTCGTGTGGAAAAGAACTGGCGGAGGCAGAGACGCAGAGTTAACCCTCCACTATCGGCGGAAGCAGCAATGGTTAGCAACACCTGCTTCCTTTACCTCCCAAAAAACCAAAGACAACAAAAGTGGTTCTACCTCGGCGTCTTCTTCCCCTTCGCTCTCACGGAATCCTCTTTCCTATCTTTTCTCATTCCAAAGTTCTTAAAATGAAATAAAAAGCTCAAACAGATCTTGTTTCTCCAAAAAAAAAAAGGTGTATTTGAATAGAGCGTGCGTTTACGTGAGGTGACCCTCCGAGCGGAGGTACTCGCCAACGTCCGCCTGATGGAAGCACACGATGGTCGTTGGGTCCAAGTTTCTGCATTCCTGTGTGCTCTTTGCTGTCACTCCAAAGCCTATTAATCCAACATTTGTTAGACCTTGTTACGCTGTGGATAGAGAGAGAGAGAGAGAGAGAGAAGAAAGAGAAAAATACCCAGCGGAATGTCATTCATGGAGAGGACAATAACTCCTTGATACTGGGGTGTGTTTTCGGTGATGCGTCCCAAGCCGCTTTTGAGGATATGGTTGCCATACAGGAAGGACATTTCAGAAGAGGGCTTCACCCACACTTTGTACTGCATTTTTTTTCATAAACAAAATATTGAAAAGAGTCAGTGACAAAAGTTCAAAAAAAACGACAGAGAGAGAGAGAGAGAGAAACGATAGAGAGAGAAAGAGAAAGAGAGAGAGAGGACTACAAAACAACAAAAAAAATAAAAATTAAAGGAGGAATATAAAAAGAAAAAAGAACGGAAAGGAAGGAAGAGACGAACGGTAGCGTATTGGGCGAGGTAGTCCAAACAGGTGATGTGTAGCTTGAATTTGCGGGTCTTTGTGAATTTGCCAAAGCAGGTGCCCATCGAAATCAGCTGTTTGCGGGCCACGTTGGTGGCTTTCCGCATTTGGGTCTCGCTTAAATAGTAGACGCGTTCCTTGTGTAACCGGAAGCAATATTCCTCATCTTTGCGGTCGATCAGATATTTAATGTTGCGGCCAAGACTTTCGTATACGCAACAAAAAAAGAAAATATTAGAGATAATCCCAAAGAGTGAGAAAATAAAAGAAGGAAGGCATGGAAAGGACGCACTATTTCGCTAGCTTCTCAAAAAAGATTTTGGTCTCCTCCTCCGTGAGCGGTCTCATCTTTCCGCTTTCTTTCTTTTTTCTCTTTGTTAATTTTTTTTTTGGTATTTTTCTTCTCTATCGTCAGTTCAATCCCCGTTGACAGCAACCATTTTTTTATAGTTTAACCATTTTCAGAACCCCGGTTCAAATCCTGGTGTAGGCATTTTTGGTATATTTTCGTCGACAATCGAGCAGGACAAAAGCTCAAAACCTGCAGGTATCCTCGTTCGAAGAAAGATGCTTCTTTCGACTAATCTTGAGTGTTCCTTCTTCTTCAGTGTTGCGAACAAGTAAAAAATAACAAATAAAAAAATGGATCACCAACGCTCGAAGGAGCACCAAGCAAGGCTCGAGGAAGAGGCTTGGAATGACTTTAAGTTCAAGTTAACGCTCTACGGAGGCGCCATCGTGCTGCTACTTGTCTCGCCGTTCGTCGTGCAAGCCGTTCCGAACGTGCAAAAGAAGCTCAGCGGCGTGTTCTTTGGCAACAAATCCGACTGAAAATCGAATTCCTCATCTTTATTGTGTTATGGCTAGCAATCATCAAAGAAAAACAGCCGTGGATTATTTTTTATTAGTTTTTGGGGCATTATAAGTATCTACAAAACACATATCCATCTCATCCTCATTCCTCTCATCAACATGTAGAACAGCCCTCTTTTTGTTTGTTTGCATGTGTTGAAAAAAAAAGCTTCCTCCCTCTTCCAACAAAAAAAAAAATCTCTTTGCCTCCTCTTGCCTTCTTTCCTTCCTTCCTTGTTCGTGTAAGGGGGTGGTAAAAGGTTGTGTGCGTGCGTGCATTCTTGTTCCGTTCCCTCTTAATGGTGGTGTGGATGAGAAGAGGCCAAGGAAGCTCCCACAGCAGCTCCCAAGAGGAACAACAGAACCGCCGCCACGCAAAACAGCAAAAAGCGAAGCAGCCACCACTTCCAGCTGATAGCAGTCTTCTTCTTCTTGTTCTTGTTGGCTACCAACAGGCTGTCATTCTTGCTTCTACCTCCCGCTTTCTCCTCTTTCCTATCAACTTGGTCTTCGTTTTCGTTTCCATCAATTGCAGAAGAGGAGGAAGAAGAAGTTGAAAGAAGGCTCTTTTCGCGGGCTCTGCGCTTTCGTGCGGCCCTTCCATGTTTGCTCCGTGCCAAAGTTGGAGAGGAGGCGGCCGAACCTCCTTCCTCCAACGATGGTGGCGAGGAGGAGGAAGAAGGCACAGCTTCACCAGAAGAGTCTTCCTTTTCTTTGTCTCGTTGTGCTTCATTCACTTTTCCTTCTTCTTCCAACGAAGTTTGTTGCTGTTCTTCGTCAGAAGAAGAAGTTTGCGACATGGCGTTTCCTTCGTTGGAAGCGTCAGCACCCTCCTCATTCTTCACTTCAAGGTCAAGGGAGAGCTGTTGAGAGGCATGGGTGATCGCTCGCAAAGAGGAGGAGGCCACTGAAGCGTAGCTCAGGTTGGACGCCCGGAAGGCCGGCCGTGAGGTTGCCTGCGTGGAAGGAGAGGACAATGGAGAGGAAGATTGTGGAGAGGAAGAGAGCGATCCTCCTCCTTTCTTATGCAAGAGCACCTTGCGGAGGTTGTTGTCACCGGTGCCACTGCCACTACCACTACCACGAGCGTAGAGAGGAGGGCCTTTGGGAAAGCCTGGAGGAGCATCGGTGGTGCTTCGCCTCCGTTGCATTTGTATTTGTTGCAATGGTGGAGGATGGTGATTGTTGTTGTTATTGGTATTGTTGTTGCTGTGACGAGAAGAGGAATCTCCGCTTCTCGTGAGATGTCGGTTGCCGCCTCCACCACGACCGCCGCTGCCTTTGCCGTTCACGTATTCTCCAGAGGTCACCCGCCGCATTCCATCTTGTTTTGTTTACAACATAAGAATAAACAAGCTGTAGAAATTGAGAGAGAAAGAGAGAGGAGAGAGGAAAGCGAACCGTTGTTCTTTCTGGGGCCTGTCAAGGAGTTAGAACGAGTGTAATCATTAGACCGCTTCCTGAGAGGATCTCCTCCCCAGTTGGTCTTTTTCTTGCCACCGCCGCTGCCCGAAAGATAGTGTTGCTGCCGAGGGGATGGGGTGTTGCTCTGACTGGCAGAGAGCGCGCGAGCATGGCTGGGTCTTGATGAGTGAGAATGAGGAGAGGAAGAGGAAAAGGAGTTGCTCTTCCTGTGGCGTCCATAGCGATTGTTAGCTTGGATGTCACTCTCTGTTTGTCTTCGTTGAAGGTTGAGATTGTTTTGTTGTTGATGGTTTTGTTGTTGATTTTGTTGTTGTGTGTGGAGGAAGTCGTCATCCTCCTCGTCTGCCCAAGAAGAAGAAGAGTGCTCCTCGTCTCCATCTTCATCCATCCAATCTGCCCAGTTGACGTTGCCACTGGTTTTATCACCCCATATGTCGTCCTCTTCGTTCGTGTGAGATGATGGCTCGTTGTTTTTATTAGCTCCGTTAAAATCATCTTCTTCATCCTCATCGACTAAATCTCCCCAACTCTTAACACGCTGCAACGCATCTGCCTCATCAGAGACGATGGCCGAGTTGGTAACAGAAGACTCTTCTTCATCCTCTTCCTTTTGATTTTTGTTACGATCCCTCCTCTCGTCATCCGTTGCAGCGACCGCCTCTTCTTTGTATCCGTTAAAGTCTTCTTGGTCATCGTTATTATACCCGTTTTGTTCGTTTGTTACTGCCTCTTCCTCGTCCTTCTGATGGTTGTCCCATTCTTCTTCGTTGTCAGCAGTTCCGTTTGATGAGTTTCTTTGGTGGCGATGATGGCCGTTGCTGCGAGAAGAAAATGGAGAATGAGCTTGCTGCTTGTTACGCGTGTAGCCCTTCCGGTTGCTATTGTTGGAGTTTTTCCCTCTCGTTTTGACCGTCGTAAAACCCTTCAACAGTTTAAACAAATTCAAAAACAACAAATGAACAAAGAGAAAAGCTTAAAAAGAGTGGTACAAAAAACTTACGTCGTCGTGTTTTTGGTAGAGCAAAGAATGCTCCTCAGAGAGTCCGAGAGCGTCCAGCAACTCCTTGCGAACCTCCTCTATTAGACTAGGGTCTGCGTACTCACTATTCCAGATCTGAATGCTGTCTCCGCGAGGGCGAACGGAAAGCACCACACCGCACTACATATGAACGTAGAACATCCAACTTGTAAGCGCAACGATAGAGAAGGAGAGAGAGTAGAAAGAAAAAACAACAAGAGATGTCGAAGAGAGAGAGAGAGAGAGAGAGAGAGAGAGAAGAGCAAATACCAAATGATCGTTACAATCGAGGGCATTACCAATGGCAGCCAACACGACTTTCTTCCACAGAGCAGGCGTGTCTTCCTTTGGAGATTCCATCACCTGTTCTCATTTTTTGACCCAAAGCTTAGAACGGGCTTCAAGAAGAAACAGGAGAATAGAAAAGAAAGTATATACCCATTTACCACCACCCGTGTTGGTGGGGTCTTCCCAGCTGGGTTTGATGCCCTCTTTGAACAAACGAAGGTTGCTAAAGTCTGGCAGGTCCTCCACTGCCAAGTTGTTCATGTACCTCCAAAAGCCCTATTGAAAAAAATAAATAAAATAAATAAAAGGATAAAAATAAAACATGCACGTTTAGAAGAAAAGAGAGAAAGAAAAGAAAAAAAAGAAAAAGATAGAAACAGAATAAGAAAAAAGATAGAAAATAAAAGGCAGAAAGAAAGAAATGACAAGAAGGAAACCCGAAACATTATAACGAAAGGAAAGAGAGAGAGGGAGAAAAAAAAAACGGACGAACCTCCACCGTGGAGAAGACGCCGAGGTTCTTGACGGACCGCTCATAGTCCTCTTGGGAAGTGCCACTGGGTGGCCTCTCGTTGAACCAAAAGACCCATCGATCGTGCAGGCGATGACCTTCTTCTTCTTGTTGTTCGCTCGTCATTTTTTCAAATATTTATGTGGTGTGTTTGCTGATGAAGTTTTGAAGAAAAGAGAGAAAGAAAGAGTAGGAGTAGAAGGGGAAGAGGGGACCCGATCTCGCTCTCGCTCTTCTTCTTGTTTTTTTTTTCTTTCTTTAAGATGAGGTGATGATGAAGTACAGATGAATACTCATGTACGAAATCTTTTTTGCAAGACAAACGAGATAGGGGTTAATCTTTTTTAAAAAATAAAGATTTGAATTGAAAGAACTAACAACCAAAAAAAAAAAGAAGCAGTGGTACCTGTTTTTTTTTTTTTTGGTTTTCAAGCGATGAGTTTGAGGGGCAAAAAGTGGGAAACAAGAAAAAAAAAACGTTTCGAATTATATATATCTACAAGAAAGGCCTTTCTTTTTTTTTTATGGTACTGATGCGGAATTCGATTGGGATTTGTGGTCAGTGTGCAAGCAACGAAAAAAAAAGTTAAAACAAAAAAAAAAGGTCATACACACCAAACAAAGCCTTTGGTTTTTTTCGCAGGAAGATATCAGATCTTTGCCGATTCGATGCGGTAAACCTCGAAATAAAAAGAAAAAAGCAAAATCGCTGGCCACAATCTTTGTTTTTTTTTTTGTTGGTGGGGGGTGTCTTTCTTTTCTTCGGTTTTCTACCGCACGTCACCCAACCACCACTATATTGGTTACTTTTGTTTTTTAAATCTGGGGTCCTCTGTTTGTTCTCCTCTCTCTCTCGCTCTCTCTCTCTCTCTCTTTTCTTCTGCTCTTTTTTTGTTTGTTGCAACGAAGAGGCAACAACAACAAAAAGCCAACCCCTCGCTCACTTTTTTTATATAAACAGCAACAACAACAACAACAACAACAACAACAACAACAACAACAACAACAACAACAACAACAACTGGTGGTTTCCCCCCGCGCGCAAAAGGCAAGCAACGACCTAAAAAGCTGAGCCATGGCCAGAAAAAGGCGAAAAGTTGGGAATAAAAATTGGGAATCTTATGCGCAGCTTTCGCAGGCTAATAGGGTATTTTTCGACAAAAGTATTGGCCGCTGTCAATAATTATTGGGACGTCAGGTGGATACGAAATGTCCGCAAAATCTTTTTTCTCTTTGGGCTACTCGGAAGTGTCCATTTTTATTTTTTATTTTTCGTTTGCTGCCCACCACCTGCCTGGTTAACAGGAAGAAAGTAGAGAGAGGAGGAAAACCAGCAACAAATGGAACCAAAAGAAAGAGAAGAAAGGAGAGAGGGGAGAAAACACACGAAAGCCCTTTGGTTCCTTTCTCTTGCCAGCCCACCTGGCAGCGGGTTCTCTTCGGCAGAGAATAAACAATCGAAAAATTATCGGTTGGAGGATAAATATTACGTCACCGAAATAAACCGTTTCAATGATTGGTTGAAATGATCCGTAAGAATGTTCAGCACCACTGCACAATATGTGCTTTTATTTTATCCATTCCATGTCGTCTCGAAACTAAGTAGTACCATCGACACAATTATGGGACAGAAAAAGCCCAAAAAAAAAAAAATAGAACAAAAGAAAGAAAGGAACAACAAAGAAAGAACGCAAACACTGAGTGGAGACACACCCGAAGATGGCCGACTCCTACGAAGATTTGTTGCGCCAACATACTCGCAAGAGGTACTTTTCTCTATCTATGTTCTTTTTTTTTTCCGTTGTCTCTCTTTCTTTCATTGACTTCATGGCCACCCCTTCGTCAAAGGGAAACAGGGGCGGAGGAGGAGCATGACGACCACTCGACCTCTCGCTCTCGTCGCGGCAGCAACAAAGAGAGTAAGTCCAGCAGCAGCAGTGGTTCTTCCAGAAGAAAACGGTCACGCTCTCGTTCGCGCTCACCTCATGGGAAAGAAAGCCGCAGAAGCCACCACCACCGTGACGGCAGTAGGCCCTCACGGCGACGTTCACGCTCCAGATCCCGCTCCCGCTCAAGAGAAGAGGAGAGAGATCGAGTCAGAGAAAGAGAAGGAGACAGAGACAGAGATAGAAAACGAAGAAGAAGTCACGAAAAAGAAGAGCCAAGAGACAAATATGAACGACATCGTCATGAAGATGATAAAGAAGAACAAGAGGACGCTGCTGACCATCGCCGCTATGACGATGATGACGACGACACAATAGAACGGCCAATGCCCAAAGCGCAGGTAACTGTCTCTTCCAATGGAGAGATAAGCTGCTCGATAGAGGAGACCAACCGCATCCGTATAGCCCTCGGCCTGAAGCCTCTCGAAGTGGAGGACGAGGCCGCCAAGGAGGCGCAACGACAGAAACAGGAGCAGGAGAGAGAGGCAGCGGAGCAGGCCCGCCGCACGCAGGAAATAGAGCTCAAGATAGCCAAAGCCAAGCTCAAGCGCAAGACAGAGTCCAAGATTATAGGTAAGAGCCTGGGGGAAGAGCTTGAGGAGGAGGATGACGGCGTGCTGGCTTGGGTAGGCAGGAGCAGGGCCGCGGAGGCAGAGCAGGAGAGGAAGAGGCAGTTGGCAGAGAGACAGGCCAAGATGTTTGACGCTCAGGATCAGGTCTTTGAGGAGCAGGTCAGTGTTCCAGGCGAGGAGCTGGCGGGACTGTCGGTGAAGCATGACCTGCAGGACTTGGCGGATGGAGAGACAATTTTAGTACTTGCAGATAAGCCTATTCTGGGAGACCAAGACATTAATGATGGTACGTCTCTCTCTCTCTCTCTCTCTCTCTCTCCTCCCGCTCACTCTTTTACGTTTTGTCGTATTCTTTGATAGACGAGGACGCGCTGGAGAACATAAACCTCACAGAATTGGAAAAGACTCGCAAAAATCTTGAGCTGAAGAAGAAGAAGCCGTTCTATGATGTTTATGAGGACGAGTTGAATGCAGGTGATGTGGATCCTTCCTCCCGCATTCTTCGGAAATACAACGAAGAGGAGGAAAAGAAAGGCTTCAAGCTAGATGCTTCTGGCCAGGTCAAGCGCGACCCCAAACAAGCCCTTCAAAGCATCAGAGACAAGCTCAACAGCCAACAGCATAAAAAAATTCTGTATGAGCTCAGCAACTCCACTCCGGCTATTGCTAGCGAATATTACACAACCCAGGAACTTGCTTCCTTCAAAAAGAAGAAATCATCAAAGGTACTTTCTTTTCTTTACTTTTTTCTTCGACTCCTTCCGTTTACCAAAATACTCTTTTCCTTTCTTTTTTATTTTACAAATCAACAGGAACGAAAAAAGAAATTACGAAAGAAGACGAGAAAATCTGAAACAGGTGAACAGCCATCAGAGGGTATTGCCGCTTTGTTGGGGGCGGAGGCGGCTCCGGTGGATGAGTCAGTGGATCATGGCTCTCGGGCTGCTCATCGAAGGCGAATGGAAATAGAAGAAAACGAAGCGGCAGATAAGGAAAAGAAAAAGCAAAGCTTTGCCAAAGCTCTCGAAAAAGCAAACGAACAATCTCAAGTAGTTTATGGTACCTACCTCCTCCTCTCGCTCTTTCTCTCTCTCGCTTTCTCTTTCTTATCTTTATTTCAATTTTCTCATTTATCATTTAAAACCAAAGGAGAGAAACCAGCAGAGGAAGAGGAAGAAGAGGAGTTTTATCGCATGCTAAACAAGAGAAGACGAGCTCGTCCACAAAAATCCATCAAACGTATCGCTGAAGCAAGTTTGTATTCCGCCTGTTTCTGCTCTATTATTTGTCTTAATTGCTTATACTCTCTCTCTCTCTCTCTCTCTCTCTCTCTCCCTCTCTCTCTCTCTCTCTCTCTCTCCCCCCCCTTCGCTACGCAGTTGTCAAATCAGAGCCAGAACCAGAAAGCACTATCGGAGCCGGAGGAGATCCATCCCTCGTCTTTACATCAACCTCCGAGTTCGTTCGTAGTCTTCCCTCGGAGCCCACTTTTGCCTCTCGCACGCAGAACGTTCGGATAAAACAAGAACCACAAGACAAAATGGACGAGGAAGAACACAGTTCCACGATGGAGGAGGAAGCACAAGTAAAAGAAGACCAAGAAGAAGAAGAGGACCAAAAAGCCGCTTTTCGTCCTGTCTCTCTTTCTTCCACCTCCGCTTCGAAGAGCGTGTGGAAAGCTCAAGAGGAAGAACGCAACAAACAAGAGAAAGAAGAAGAGATGGCCTCCGTGGCAGCCAGCCTTGTGGAAGAGCCAATGGTTGGCAGCGGCCTCGCCGCCACTCTCCGCCTCCTCGAGCAACAAGGCGTTCGCGGTCACGAGCTCGAAACCGTAGGCGGTCGTGCCACCGATAAACTGTTACACGACGAGGATGAAGACGATGAAGAGGTTGCAGATAAAGACGGCAAACATCATAAGATTCGCTTGGAGCAGGTGGATGAGTTTGGACGGCGCATGACTCGCAAGGAGAGGTTCCGTCACCTGTCACACAAGTTCCACGGCAAGGAGCCGGGCAAGAAGAAGCAGGAGAAGCGGCTGAAGCGCTACCAGGAGGAGCTGAAGAGGAGGCAAATGGCCAACGGAGACACGCCGCTCTCCAGCGTGGAGGCCCTGCGGAGAAGTCAGCAGGCCACCGGGCAAGCTTTTGTGGTGCTGAGCGGCAGTGCCCGTTCTCATTTCTCATTGAGCAAGGGCAATGCCACAAGTGCTGGCGGCATGGATACTTCTTCTTCTGGAACGAAGCATTAGGAGAGGATTTTGTTGAGAGAGAATATACGAAAGAGAGAAGAAAGTGGTTTTATGAATAAGAGATCTTGTAATGCTTCCGTTATAGCTTCTTATCACTTTTTTTTTTTTTTAATTTGGTGTTGTTGTCGAAGGAAGAGAGAAACAAGATGGAGAGGAAAGAAGAGGAGGAGGAGGAGGAAGAGGAGACAGAGAGCGAATGGGTTGATGAGGGTTACTTTTATTTTGTACTTGCGGAGAAGGCCGCGAGCAAAGTGGAGGACGAAAACGAAGAAGAAGGCGAAGATGAAGACGAGGAGGAGGAGGCGGAAACGGTGGGAGGAGAAGAAGATCAACAACAACTCTCAGACTCGTCCACTCTGTCGGAAGCAGAAGAGGAAGGAGCCGAGCAAGACGAAAGCTCTTCATCGGCGTCCGACCGCAATAGCTTCTTTTCTTTTGGGGACAAAGAGCCTGACGAAGACGACGATTACTTTACTCGTACTCCTCGCTCTCTCTCTCTCTCTCTCTCTCACTTTTGTTGTAACTCCTGTGGTTCTCTGCTTCTCTTTTCTCACCCAAAAAGCAGTTCCGGTCAAGAGCCAGGACGACCAAGCCGCCGACACAGCATCACCAAAGACAGAACAACCCACTTCTCCTTCGCCAAAGGATAGCAGGTCTTCTCCCTCTCCTTCTGCTAAAACGAAGACAACGACAGCAGGCGCTGGACTGAGCTGGAAGACTTCTTCGTTGGCCCATGTGATGGCCGTCATTCCTCTCAAGTCCAAAGACAAAAAGAACAAGAACCACCCCAAGGAGCACAAACAGCAGAAGGCGAAGAGGAAGAAGAAGACAAAGAAGAACGTGAAGAAGACGCGAAGCCATAACGCTCTGAATGAAAGTGGTTATACCGAAGAAAGGACGCCTTCTTCTTCTTCTTCGCATAAAAAAGCGATGGATTGGATGAAAGCCAAGACTGACCGAATGAAAGACATGTTCGTTTGGCTGGACAGAGAAGAAGATGGCGATGAGCAAGACAAAGGAGAGCAAGGAAGAAAGGGAGATGCGGAAGAGGAAATGTGGGACGGAGAGGACGCCATCCTGAGGGAGATGAGGAGAAAGGCGTTGGAAGGAAAGGACATGCCCAACAGCGTTTGGAACGAGAACTTTCAGTTCTTGATGTTTGAAGTGGACTCTGAGTCCAAGTTCAACGAGTTAGCCATGCTTGCTCATGATATGTAGTCTTTTATAGTTGTTGTTATTATTGTGGTTGGTGTGGTTGTGGGGAAGGTGGTGGTTAGTGTGGTCCTTCTTGTTCTTGTTCTTGTTCTTGTTCTTCTTCTGCTTTATCATTCGTTCGTTTATCGATTGACACAAACAACACACTTCCAGCATGCGGCAGAAGTGTATGGCCGAATCATTATCAGCGAGAAGGAAATACCTGTCCCCGAGAAAACTATACAGCCATCCAACGTTGGTGGCATCGCCGGCGGCGACAAGTATATTTGCAGGTATACACCTCTTCCTCTCTGCAATCCCATCAAGCGAGGTAGAGGCTAACCTTTGTTTCTCTTCCTCCTTCTCCTCCTTTGTCTTGTTATTAAAATTCAAAGAGGTATATTGTTCAAATATACTATGGACAAATGGCTGCCGAAAGGCGGTTGCTGGATGTATGGCAATCACTATCCCAACGACGCTGCTGCTATGAAAGCTGGTACTCTCTCTCTCTCTCTCTCTCTCTCTCTCTGTCATATCTTACAATTACGCTGGTCAAAAACAATTCAGCTGGTCATGAACTTCGGTCTTTGGCTAGGATTGTCGATAGCGGTAACACTGTTAAAGAAGGAGTATGTGTTCCTTTGATGACTCTTATCGATTATCGGTATTTATTCTCTCCCCCTCTCCTCCTCTTCCTCTCTCTCTCTCTCTCTCTCTCTCTTCGTTTCCACAAGTGCTGATGTTATAACTTTTAGAGGTTATCGTCTTGCTGCGATGTCTGTAGTACCAGTCTCGCACGAAACCATTTGTTATGGGTGAGTCCTTTCTTTGCGTCCTTGCCTTTCTTTCTTTTGTTTTTGTCTTTCTGCCTTATTTACATTATTCCGTCCATTATAGGTCGGCAGATGGAGGTGTCACGGTACACGCTGACTATGGAGTGTCCAATCGTAAGTTTGGCAACATATTTTCACGTCTCAACCTGAAAGCCCATCGCGTGAACAACCTCACCCTGCATGCTTGTGGAGATATCGAAGGACATTTGGGTGCTGATGACCACCTTTATCTATTGGATTATGCTCGTCTTTATCCTCCTGGTTTGTATTTCTCTTCTCTCTCTCTCTCTCTCTCTCTCTCTCTTCACCTAGAGTGTTGGTGGCTGACAAATGTTTTTTACACCAAGAATGTAATAAGGTTAGAGCCAGGTACTTTCCGTTGAAGGAACCGCGTGCTATCTTTTACAAGGTAACATTCCTACTTTTCCTTGTTCCGCTCTATCTTTTGCTAACCAGCGCACTGTATTAGCTTCTGCGTCCCGAACTGGTGGCAGCGAACAGCGTACCTCTCTGCTCGGATGCCTTCAGCGGATTCCTGAAAAGAGATCCAAACGCGGAGCAGCACGGCTTGGAAGTGCATCAAGCCACTGAGACTTTGGTCTCAGGCATCATCCCACTCTTTGCCTCTGAGCTCTACGACCTTTCACTACAGGACCGAGAACGCTACTACTCTTCAGTGAGCCTCTCTTCACCCGTTCTTCTTCTCTTCTCATCCTCACTCACATTGTTTCTATGACACAAAAAGCAGACAGATAGGAGGAATCCAGATGAGTGCGGCCTCAGCGTGAGGCTCCTCCACTCAAGGCTGCTTCATGTACTTCAACGAATGCACAGCCTGGGCATCAACATGCGGTACCTGGGCTTGGTTCGTGGTTGCCTGCGAGAGTTGCAACAGCGTCCGCGCTATCGTCAACCAGGTTGCAGTCTCTGCATTCAAGATTACGAGGCCATGCTCTTCACGGAGATGGCGGCTCGTGTGTGTAAGGATTACATTCGAGCTCTTCTTCGAGAAAAGATGAAGGAGCTAAAGGTACCTTCAGAGGAGCCTTACCGACAGCTCGTTCTCGACTTGTTCAACCTGTTTTCAGGCATGTCGAAACATTCGGAGAACTTCTGGTTGTCAACTGACCTACCCAAGAAAAAGAAGAAGCAGCACACGAAGAAGCCTTCTTCGTCCTTTACTCCTTCTTCACCGCTGTCTTCTCCTTCCTCTTCAGCTTTAACTTCAGAAGAGTCATTCATGCCTCCACCATTAAAAGGAGGAGCAGAGTACTATGCTCTGAAGCTCTGTCGTCAGAGAGAGAAGGAAGAGAAAGAAAGGGAACAACTGCTTCAAAAGGAGGAGAGCGGTGATGAAGGCAAGAAGAGAGTGTTGGATCTTCGCAAGTCTGCCGAGAAACACAAGAACCAACGTCTGCGGCGCATCGAAGAGAGGAAAGACCAAAAGAGAATAAGAGAGAGGGAACAACGACACGCCGAAGAGATTGAAGCGTTGGGATTGTTGCTACTTCCTATGAAGTGCTCCATCATTGCAAAGTTTGGGCTAAAAGCTCTTTCTGCGGAGGAATGGAATGCTTTTGCTCCAAGAGAAGAGAAAGACGAAGAGACGGAACAGAATGCAGAAAGCAAAGAAATGAACGACAAAGAAGAGAACACAAACAAGACGGAGAAAAAGAAGAAAAAGAAAAAGAAGAAGAGCAAGTTACTGGATATTAAGAAAGTAGCAAAACTGCAGCAGCAGCAACATCAACAACAGAGCGATAAGCAGTTGTTGCCTCCGTATTACTTTCAAGGACTACTCTTCAAGCGGCTGTGTGAGATGATTGGCATCGTTTTAATAGAGGAGGACACCATCTTCGAGACATTGAATGGCAATCCAATGCCTTCTCGTGTGCCGTTCCGTGACCATCCGTATGAGTTCCTCAAACCTCATCTTGTTGAATTGGCTGTTAGAGGTTTGTTTCTTCTTTCTTTCTTGTTCCATTTCCCTCCAACTTATTCTAGATGAACAGGAAAGCATATGCATATGGTAAGCAGTTGCGAAGGACTAGCACTGTGGAAGCAATGCCTCCGCATTGAACAAGATGGTCGTAACCATTTTCGACGGCAAAAGCTTCTCCTTTTGCGCGAAGAGCTGCATAGCAACACCACACAAGAAAGAAAGAGATTCTCGCTCACGATACCAATACTTGATTCTTCTTCTTCTCCTTTGCACTCTTTCTCAGATCGAAGAAGGGATTCCTATGATGGAAAGAAGGTGGGATACTTTACTGGTCTTCGAAACAGGGTCAAGTCCCTTCCTGATCCTTTGTTTACCTCATTGGAAGGTATTAACTCGTTGGACTGTCTATGGCAAGCACCAGGAAGCAAGAAGATAAAGATGGAACCCAAATGCTTGGAGAAGATCGTTCGGCTGCTGCAGTTTGCGAGGATGAAGTTGAGACAGGCATTATCCTGCATTCCCGACAGCGTTACCACTCTGCTGTACTTGGCTCGCATCGAGCATTGGCTCGCCAACCACTGGATCGATGGAGGGAGGCTCAAGTCCATCATCCAGTGCTCTTCACTTTCAGCCTCTTCTCGTGGCATTTCTACTGCCTCTTCTTCCTCTCCTTCTCTCTCAGCTTCACTTCATAGCTCTTCATCATCATCTTCTCTGGCAAATTCGTCTTCGCCTGTAATATCCTCTTCTTCTACAATTCCTACAGCTATTTCTTCTCCTCCCGGTGGAAGTTCAGTTGGTTTATCATCACCATCGAATGAAGACAAAACAAGAAGCAATAATGGGTTCGTTGAGGAAGAAGAAAGAGCACAAATGATGATACGAGACTTGTATGCCTCTGCTGAGAAGTACTATCGACAAGCCATCGAGATCACCAGAAAGTCTGAAGAGCGACTTGCAAGCCAACAACAGCAGACAATGGACCCTGATAAAATGACTCTGATCGAAGCATCCCTCGAGAGGTTTCGCTTGCTTTGTGAGTGGGCTATGGCTCCTTGCCATCAGTATGTCTTCTCTCTGTTCTTCTCTCATGCTTTTTGGTCTCTCCTCTCTTACATAAGAACAAAAGGTTAAAAAATCAAGGTAAACAAGAGCAGCAAGACTTGTTGCTGATAAGCGCATGGAAGGAATGCCAAACCCTGATAAGCACCTATCAGCTGGCTGCT
Organism: Balamuthia mandrillaris; assembly: GCA_031835245.1. Lineage (NCBI taxonomy): Eukaryota > Discosea > Longamoebia > Balamuthiidae > Balamuthia > Balamuthia mandrillaris. The sequence continues at coordinate 56,441 of JAVKOQ010000169.1, read as the reverse complement.
AGATGGAAAAAAGAGATCGCCACAGTGATTCGGGCTATCCGTAACCTTAAGTACGTGGACGCAGGCACCACCGTGTTTACCATTCTTAAGCTGAAAGCTTTGCAGCTCTTTGACGAAAAGACACTGCAACATAATCTTCTCAAAAGCCTCAAAGAAGCACAGCCACCAAGCGAGAAGTCACAAAAACAGAGCAAGAAAAAGAAAACAAAGAAAAAGAACCCGAAGAAAGGACAACAAGAGCAAGAAGAGAAGAGCTTGGAAGAACCAAAAGAAGGAGCTGGAGTGCTCATTGCTGCCAACTTCAAAAGTGAGGAAATCCAGCAGAGGAGAAACACTCTTCAAAAGAAAGCCAACTCCAAGGAGGAAGAGGAGAGGATCGCGGAAGAGGAAGTACAGCTCATTACCGGGCACGAAGTGCTCATCCAGTCCTTCAACAGGAAGTACCTCACAGCCCACTCGGACGATACCATCACCACCGAAAGCGTTCCTACCGCCATGTCCGTCTTTCTCTTAGAAGTGATTGAGAGAAGAGAGGAAAGAGAAAAGAAGACCGGAAAATGCTATATTCACAACTATCATGAATTGGACTTGGAATCCGGCAATGTTGGTGAGGAAGAGAAGAAAGAAGCGAAAGGAAAGCAAACAACACAACACGACAAAGACGAGAAAAAGAAGAGCAATGTGGTCGTAGCATTACGGTCCGCTTCGGGCAAGTACGTTTGTGCCAACGAGGATGGAAGACTGGTTTTGAAACACCGGCGAGAGTTCCTTCGCAAAGAGGTCGCTAGTGTTCTGCCTAAATACACGAACACGGAGAAACCTAAACAAAACAAGAAAAAGAGAGACACTGCACACCTCTCGGCGCACGAAACTGCAAACGTGCATTGGAAAGACGACGAAGGTGAGGAAGAGGATGGGGAAGATGATGACGATAAAGATGAAATAGAGTACGTGAAGACAGTGAACATAACTTCAAATGGATCAGGAGCGTTTCTACTTCGACACACTTTCTCTGGAAAGCATAACAAGCGCAAGTTTACTCTGCAGTCATTGCTGTCTTCCTTCTCTCTCCAGTCAGGCAGCTTCCCTGTACCGCCTTCTCCCGACGAAGATAGCAAACAACAACATCCCTCCCGAAAGCAGCTCAGGAGAAACACCATTAACAACAAGAAAGGAAGATACATATGCGCATGGCGAAACGGTTTCACGGCACTCTATAAGCTGCACACGTCCTGTCGTTGGCGGATACATCCGGTGGAGGAAAGGAGAGTGCACATTCGCTCGAAACTGCACGGCAAGTACCTCGCTCTCACCCCGCAAGGCGATCACATCTATGCCCTCTTCCAACTGCCAAGCCCTGAGACTGCTTTCTTCCTCGACTTCAAAAAGGCGGAGAAGGAGAAAGAGAAGGAAAAGGCGAAGGCAGAGGACGGCAACAGCAGCAACAACGAACAAGTAACAATATCGATAACGAACAACAATTACGGTTTAGAAAGTAGTACAATGGTGCCATTGCAACGCAAACGGAGGAGCATGGTGTGTCTTCGCACTGCTGTCACGGGCAAGCGCCTGCACTACCACGAATCTGATGGCAGGCTGCACATCGACAGCGAAGACAGGTCGCATCAATGGTGGACCCTGGTGGATGATACCTCCACGCTCCCTCTTCCCAACGGCACCACTATGCGCTTCTGTCGCTTTGAGGTTTCTCCTCTCTCTCTCTCTCTCTCTCTCTCTCTCTCTCTCTCCTCTTATCCTCTTTCTCTCTCTCTCTCTCTCTCTCTCTCTCTCTTTCTCTCTCTCTTATAGATGATGGAAAACCGGTGGTTGAGTTGCAAGCAGGCAGGAATGGTTTATGGCACTTCCATCACGGAAGACGGCAACAATAAGGACAAGGAAGAGTCACCCCAAACACAACAGACAGAGCTGCAAGAGTCGGAGTGGAGTCTGCTGCAGTACGATAGGCAATGGACGTTTGAGCTGTTGGACTTGTTGGGAGAGTTGGAGTGTCTGGGCCTTGAACTGCCCAAATATCTCTCCCAACGATGGAACTTGTAACTGTCACTGAAAAGATTAAAAAAGATGGGTGGATGTATCTATTCTTACGCAAGCCACTTGGTCAGAAGAGCAGCTTCCTGACGACGTGCTTCGGTGACGCTGGCTGGATCGGCTGGATTGGAGCCACGGAGGTCCAGGTGGTGAGCTCCATCCTTTATGACGATGGCCACTAGCGTGTCTGAGAGGGAATGAAGGATGCCTCCCGTGTGCCAGGGATCCAACAACCCGTTCGAGAATATGATATTGCTGCTTCCATTCAGGTTACCTGGAACCAAAAGCATTCATGTGAGTGGAAAAGAAGACGAAGAAGAACTATAACTTGGTAATACTGACCTCCACCGTATTGAATGTCAAGCCAACCAGGACGAGGCTCAACTCCCCATTTCTTTTGGCAGTACTGACTTTGCTTCTCTAGAGTCCATTGACGCGGAACAAACATGTCGGTTACATTGTTGGTGCTGGGCAAATAGATTACTTCAGTACAGACTTGGTAGTCCCATGAAAGTCCCGCTGGGCCTATTATTCAGGAATATGTCTTGCCTTAGTAAAGAGAAGAGCAGAGAGGAGGAGGAGGAGGAGCAGGAGGAGGAGGAGGAGGAGGGAGGAGGAGGAGGAGGAGGAGGAGGAGGAGAGGAGGAGGAGGAGCAGGAGGAGGAGGAGCAGGAGGAGGAGGAGGAGGAGGAGGAGGAGGAGGAGCAGGAGGGAGAAGAGGAGGGAGCAGGAGGGAGGGAGGGAGGAGCAGGAGGAGGAGGAGGGAGGAGGGAGCAGGAGCGGAGGGGAGGAGGAGGGGACAGGAGGAGCAGGAGGAGCAGGAGGAGCAGGAGGAGCAGGAGGAGGAGCAGGAGCAGGAGCAGGAGGAAGGGAGGCAGGAGCAGGAGCAGGAGCGAACAGGAGGAGCAGGAGCAGGAGCAGGAGCAGAGAGACAGGACAGGAGCAGGAGCAGGAGCAGGAGCAGGAGCAGGAGCAGGACAGGAGCAGGACAGGACAGGAGCAGGAGCAGGCGAGCAGGAGCAGGAGCAGGAGCAGGAGCAGGAGAGACAGGAGCAGGAGCAGGAGCAGGAGCAGGAGCAGGAGCAGGAGCAGGAGCAGGAGCAGGAGCAGGAGCAGGAGGAGAGAAGCATGAAAAACAAGAAGAGGGAGAGAATGATGATTACCAGTGCCACATCCGGTTTGATCAGCGCATTCAACAAACTCTTCGTAGATGTCAAAGCAAGGAACAGAGGAAGTGGTGCCATTGAAGAAGAGGCCAGCAGACAAAGCCAACGCTTTCAGGGGCTGGTCCTGATAGCGAAGGAGGGTGTTGCAGGCCGCTTTGACGGGCCAAGCTGGTAACGGGGCGAGAAAATTGGTAGGGTAGGGATAATCCATCATGGCTAAAGTACCATAGCCATTTTCTGCCCAGAGAATCAAGTGCTCCACGTCGTGTTGGTCCCGCAACGGCTTGCATAGGCTAAACTCTTTGCTTAGCTCTGCTAATCCTTTCGGACCTTTTGTGTGTTTTAGTTTGTTTTGTTGTTTATTTCGTGATAGAAAAGAAGCACTGCTAACCTTGAGCGGCCAAACGAAGCACCTCAGAGAAGCCCTTACGCACGATATCGGGACATCGGCTATCAGCAGCAGCAAAGTCGTTCGTAACGGTTTCATAGTAGTCCGTTTCGCTGCCCGACACGATAAGAACAGGTGCAGAGGCCGCCAATGCTGCATCCACTATGTGCGGATACTTCATGCGAAAGTATGCGCTCAACATTCCTCCTTTTGTGGGTGACAAAAAATGCAGGTCAGAGGGAACAGAACAGAGCATGAAGAGAACATGCGATGAGCGAGAGAAGCAGAGAATAATGTGGCATAAGGAAGAAGACAGAGGAGAGGCGGGAGAAAAAAATAGATAAAAGGAGAGGTACCATAGGAACCACCAAAGGCCACAACTTTGGCATTCGGAGCAGAGTACACGGCCTTCAAATGGGAGACGAGGAGCGCATAGTCGGCCAATGCCTGCTCGATGGAGAGGAGTCCTATGTAGGGCGTCTGGAAGCTGAGTTTGGGGCCGTAAGGAAGGCTCTTACCGTAGAAGCGATGCTCTGCGAACACCACCAACGTTTTGCCTTTGAAAGGAGCCGTCTCTGCCAGCTCGAAGACAAAGCCAGTGTTCTCCCAAAAGCCCGTAATGTCTCCCTCGTTACCCGTATAGAAGAATATATAGGAGGGTGGTGAGGAGGAGGAGGGGCAGCTTTGTTGTTGGGACGAAGAACCTTGGGAAGAGAAAGAATAAGAGAGGACGGAAGAAGGGGCAGAGGGAGGTTGAGGCGGCTGTTGTTGGCAGAAGGAGGAGGAAGCGATGGTGAGGTAACGCTGCTGGTATTGGGGTGGTGTTATTTGCGAGTTGAAGTGGTCGGTCGTTTGCATGAACCAGTTCTCCTTGTAAGAGGGAGGGTTTGAGGACGCAGCCGTACAGTGCACCAACACCACCAAACAGCAAAAGACCAGCAGCTGCACGCTCCTCCTGTTCACGGTAATGCCGTGATGAGGAGCATTACCATTACTACTGCCATGCTGAGAGCGAGGCCACGTCATCGTCATTTTTGAGTGTGCTTTTCTCTCTCTCTCTCTCTCTCTCTCTCTTTCTCCCTCCTTCCTCTTGGTTGGAGGGAAGGTTTCAGGTTCAGCAAGTTGCAAGCAGGAAGTGCGCGCTGGAAAAAGCGATCCCTTTCCCACCGAATGCGGTATCACTTGCCAGTGGGTGACCCCTCCATGATGTTCAGGACGACCTGAATCACTTTAAAATCGCGACGACCTGATAAAATCCTGGTGGGAATGGTTCCTCTTCGCGACGACCCGATACTTTCATTAAAAAAACACTGGGGGAAAGATGGAGAGCGGCGGAGCAGCAGGAATAGAGCGACGTTCTGAAGGTTTCGCTCCCAACGCCCCTACCTGTTTTTTTTCCCCCTTCTCTTCACTTGGTTAGTTTGTTGTTCTTGACCATTTGTGAGGCACAGATGATCCAAGTCTATTGGTGGTGGTCATCGACACGAACCCTTTCGCCTGGGCCAAACGAACCAACGCAGGTTCCTCCTCCGCAAGGTTCGAGGATGAAACTCCTTTTTGGCCTTTCTTCTTGTTGTCTTCGTGTTTAACTTTGTCTTGCACGTGTGCAGTGACGGAGAACCTGTTCTCATCGACTTGCACACATTTTTGGAGCACATGTCGGTCTTCCTGAAGGCCTTCATGATGCTGCACGCCCACAACCTTTTGGCCGTTATCGCCTCTCACGTCACCGAAAGGTTTGCTTGCTTTATCACTTCATTCTTCAGTCCTCTTCCAACAGTTTTCTCTTCTGTCTTTATTCTTCTGCTTCTTGTTGTTGTTGTTGTCTTATGTTGTTGTCTTATGTTCTTCTTCTTCTTCTTCTTCTTCTTCTTCTTCTTCTTCTTCTTCTTCTTCTTCTTCTTCTTCTTCTTCTTCTTCTTCTTCTTCTTCTTCTTCTTCTTCTTCTTCTTCTTCTTATTGGTCGTTCTTCTCCTCCTTTCATTGTGTTCGTTGCGCCGTGCACCGCAACAGCCGGTATCTATTTCCACCAACGGGAGAGGATGTCGCCAAAGAAGAACTAAAGCACAAAATGCACAACTTTGAGTTCATTAAGACCCATATTCACAACGGCCTTTTGCGGTTAGCACAGGAGCCCGTGCCTTCTGGTTCGTTGTAGTTTCGTCTATTAGCTTCCTCTATTCCACCGTTATCTCTTCTTTTCTTTCCTGTTCTGAGGGCAGCTCATGAACCTAAAGCGAAACAGAAAACCAAGAGTCCAAGTTTTCAGCGGCACTCTCCTTGGCTTTATGTCGTACGTTGTTGCTATTCTTCCTCTGCCTCTTTGTTTCTTCTTGGGCTAACAACAATAAATAACAAAGACATAAACCGGCTGAAGACAGAACACAGCGGGGCTGGAAACCTCTCAGCAAGGCTGTTGGTAGTGCAAGTATCCCCTGATGTTTCTGCTCAGTATATTCCTATCATGAACTGCATTTTCTCTGCTCAGAAACAAGTATGTATCTCTTCCTCACGCTCTTCTTGCTTTTCTTTTAAAACAACCATCTCCTCTCTTCTTTCTCTGCAAACGAGTCTTTCTTCTTCTGTTTCTGCTCTAATATACTTATCTTTGGGACAACAAGAACATACCAGTGGATTCCTGTATACTGTCTTCGCATGAGTCCACATTTTTGCAACAAGCGGCACACCTTACCGATGGCATATATCTGAAACCGTCGAGACAGGATGGCTTGCTGCAATACTTATTGGTTTAGTCTCTTCTCTCTCTCTCTCTCTTTCTCTCTCTTGACTTACGTTGTCTTTTCACTGAGCACAGTCCACATTCATTGTCGATTGTTACTCGCGTCGGTTCCTGTATTTGCCACGCCAAACGGACGTGGATTACCGCGCCTCTTGCTTTTGTCACAAGAAGGTGATAGACATGGGATACGTCTGCTCTGTATGCCTTTCCAGTACGTAGCTCCCATTTGTTCCTGACTTTGCGGAGTTTGGTGTTCACAAGTGCCCCTTTTCACTTCCTTTGTTAGTATTTTGTACGTTTACGCCAACGTGCTCTACCTGTGGGTAAGTCATCTTCCGCTGTCTACTACCACTCCCATTCTCTGTTCCCTCTTCGCTTTCTCTCTCCTCTATCTGTTGTTTGTTGACGAGCTCTCGTGTCCTGCAGCACCAAGTTCGCTTTGCCAGCGCTGCCCAAGATGATGATTAAAAGAGCAAAAGAGAGAGCGGCAAGTAAGACAAGCAACTAAGCAAACGAATATCAGAAGAGCACAGCAGAATAAACGATGCACATAGTTGGTGATTATTTCTCTAAATTCAATCATGGACCAAACCTAAGCGAAGAAGTTCTGTTCGTTCCATCCCTAATGCAGCGAATAGCTCTTCTGCCGTTTGTGCTTGAGTACCAACAGGGCATGCCAGTATCTGTTCTGTTGCCAGTTCCACCACGTTCATCCACTAAGAACAAAAATGTTAGGCTATTTTTGGCGATACAAAATCAGAGAAAGATTGCACCAACCTTTGTTGTATCTTCTTCAATGCGTAAGATCTCCGCCTCTCTCGCCTTGATGGCGAATGAGGTGTGGTGCGGCGTTGCTACAGAGGAGAGGGGAGGCAGAACACTCTCTGGTTCATCTGTGTTTGTTGTGGAATCTAACAGCTCCAGCTTATGTCTCAAACAACTAATCTCTGCTATCATATCGGCATAGCCTTCGTCCAACAAAGAGAAAGAGCTTCCGGTTACAAAAACTCATCAGCGAGGGAAGAAAACAAAATGCAGGGAGAACGAGAAAGAGAGGGGCTTACTCTGAAGTTGGTAGCTCTTCACTTTCGAAAAGCTTTCTTGTCCAGTAAAGAGTGCATCGGTCAAAGACTCTTTTTCTGAGTCTGCGAGACTCCACCAGCTCATCTAACACCTGTCTGGATGCAGGCGTGTTAGGTTCGGCTGGTTTACACAAAAGGCGCAACTAAACGTACTGCAACTGGCTCTCGCTGCAACCACTGCTCTGTGTGCGGTGAACATGACGAAGGATCTCCTCCATGAACATGGGCTTGTGCTGGTTCTCCACAAACGCTCTGGCAACGGCGGCGTGCAACATTCTCTGCTTTGTGTAGTATTATTTGCTACTCTTTTTTTTTGGGTATTGACGTTTTTGTCTGCTTTCCTCCCGCTGCTACATTTTTTTAAAAGGAGAGCGTGTGTGTGTGTGTGGTCGTCTGTGTGCCTGTCACTCCGCTCTTATTGTTTGTTTTAGCTCAGTTTTCTCTGTTTTGTTCGTGTTTTGCCTCAGATTTCATACGCATCACATCGCATGAGACCCCCCCCCCCCGCTCGTAGGCACGCCCGCTTTGGCAAAACCAGAGTGAGTGAGAAAACTCACTCTCTTCCCAAAAAAAAAAAAATGGCGGGAACAGTGCAGGATCTGAAAAGTCATGACCAAAAGCCTCAGAATAAGGCGGGGTGGGTGACGACTTGACCACCTATTAAGCAAACGGCCTATAAAAGGACAACGCACCTGATCTATATCTTCCGGTTCAATTTCCACCGTTTTTCCCATCCATCCCTACAACGGTCTCATTTTCATTTGCACCTGCCTGCCTTTTAATTTTTTTTTTTCCTGATTCTTTTTCTACTTTTTATGCTTTCTGTTGTGTTTTTGAGTTTTTGCTTTTTCAAGGGCAAAAAGGAAAAAAGAGCCAACGAAGCGGGAACTGGGTGCTTTTTTTTGTGCTTTTCTCTCCCTCTCTTTGTGTGAACCACCAAGTTTTTGTTTTTGGTGCAGAACTTGTGACAACGGGGGTGCTCGAGGGAAGGCATAACGGTTTTTGTTTTCTTTTGAGTTTTTTTTTTTTGGAAGAGAAGGCAGACAAAAAAAAAGTAGTGTGCTTTGCGGACGGAACCAAAAACCAACAAAGAGGGTAAAAAAAAAAGATTATGGTTGTGTTTGTTTCCTGCTTAGTCTGCTAATCTTCCAGCCCTCTTTCACTCCAACAACACACAGCGGCATCACCTCGACTTTTTTTGGGATTTATTTTATTTTTCTATTCTCCTCTTCTTTAAATCAACACATCCTGTTGCTTGTTTCTATTCACAACCTCTTCAGTACGTGTGTCCCTTTCCCTCTAAAAACGCAACGTAAAAAGGGAGCGACTTACCAAAGAGAAAAAAAATACACAAACCAGAACTGCAGCCCGCACCACCCACAAACGCTTCTTCCACCAGCAAAATGTATCCCTCTCAGGGGCACCGGCCCCTGGTCTCCAGTAGGGTCTCCGAGCTTCTAGATGGTCTCAAACAAGAGTTTGAGTCGCTCGCTCACGACGTTAATCTGTTCAAGATGCAGCGTGATGACTACGAGCGCAAATGTGAGTGGCTGCTTTATCAATACCTCACTTAATGCTGTATTCTCACTGCCTTTCGCTTTTTTCTTTTCGTTCCAGTGCAAACGCAGATCAATGAGCTGTCGAACCTACAACAGACTCTCTTTGAACTCGAGAGAAACCACACCAAAATGAAGCAAACGTAAGTGTGACTCTCTTCCTCTCTTCCCTTGGTCGTTGTCCTTTCTTTACTCTTCTCTTCTTCTTTCTCGCTCATTTTTCCTTTCTCTGTTTCAAACTCTCTTCTCATCGCTGGTTGTTCTATCCAGACTGGAGGAGGAAGTAGTGCGATGGAGGCGGCAAGCTACTGAAGGGAACTCAAGTAACAGTGCAGGTCCTTCTGGTTCGATGCCTGGAACAGCACCATCCTCTGCCTTCTCTGCCTCTTCCTCTCGCTCAGACCTTTCACGTTCTGGCGGTCCCCCACCCTCTGCCCCTATTCACGACAAAGGTATGTTTCTCCTTCAGCTCTTTTCACTCCGTTATTTTCGTGTATGCTGAACTACTCCTTTTACAGCCCCAACTATCGGTGGACTTGGAGGCATCCTGAGCAACCCAATGCTTAACAACAATGCATTAAACTACACAATGGAACTCAATCAAGACAGTTCAGGAAAGAGACCATTCTCTTCCACGACTGTAACACAAGCCTCTGCCCCTTCTTCCTCTTCTTCTAAGCGTGCCCGCGGGGACTCACAGCCGTACTCCAACTCTGAGCAAACGAAATCTGTAATAAACCTCAGCCCAATTGGCGACGTACCACGAAAGTCTAAAAAAGAACCAGGGGACAGCCTCACAATGGCCCCTATAAATACTCGAGAAGATGGAAATGGAGGTGCGTGTTTTTTTACTCATGCCTTTTTTTTTTGTGATCATTCGAGTTGTTTACTTCTCTCATTGATTCACACAGGGGAAGTGTTTTCATTAAAAAGAGAACGCGAGCGAACGCCTCCTCTTGAGCGGGAAAGGCGGAACCAACCTGAAGTGATGAGCAAAGAGAAAGAGTACCTACTTTCCCCTTCTATTTTGCAATATCACTTCAAACAAACATCTAAGGCCCCACTTTCTTCTCTTTAGAACCTCCGAAATGTTAAAACAAACAGACGAAAGCAACTGTATACGCAAAGATGATTGGTTAGTTGGATATAATCCCAGCGTTACCAAAACGGTTGCCATAGATCTGAAACACACTGAAGAGCACAGCAGCGTGGTCTGTTGTGTTCGCTTTAGCAGCGATGGCAATTTTCTTGCTACCGGCTGCAATCGCAGTGCTCAAATCTATGATGTGGATACTGGTGTGAAAGTGGGGTAGGTTTTGTTATTTTGCCTTTCTCTGCCGCTTACTCTGCCTCTTTCAATCTAATGCCTTTGTCGTATTTTAATAGGACATTTACAGATGAGAAGGCAAAGGATGGAGATTTGTATATTCGCTCGGTGTGCTTCAGTCCTGATGGCAAATATCTCGCTGCTGGCGCGGAAGATAAGACTGTTAAGGTTTGGGACATTGACAAGAAGACTATTCGACACACTTTTGTGGGGCATGAGCTCGACATATACTCTGTTGACTTTTCAGCAGACGGTCGTTTCATTGTTTCTGGAAGTGGGGACAAAAAGGCCAAGATTTGGAACATGGAAACTGGCAAGGTTTGCGACGTCAAACTCTTTCACTTCTTCAACTTCGCATTTCTTATTTTCTGCCTTTTTAAACCCTTTTTTGTTTGAAAAACAGTGCATGTTCACTTTAGGAAACGATGAAGTGGGACCAAAGGATGGTGTTACATCAGTGGCCATAAGCCCTGATGGACGGCTAGTAGCCGCCGGATCTCTTGATAGGATTGTGCGGTTATGGGATGCACAGACCGGCTACTTCCTCGAACGCTATGAGGGACACTTGGATTCTGTTTATTCTGTTGCCTTTTCTCCTGATGGTTCGTTCTCTCGCTCCCTCTCCTTCCCTCCCTCAACTTTGTTAATTTGTTCGATGAATGCAGGCAAGACACTGGCCTCAGGTAGTTTGGACAAGACCCTAAAGTTGTGGGACATCTCCGGGTCACGCTCGCGCTCCCGCTGTCGTTCCACTTTCAACGGACACAAGGACTTTGTGCTGTCCGTGGCCTTTTCCCCGGATGGCAACTGGCTGATCAGCGGGAGCAAGGACCGCTCCGTCCAGTTTTGGGATCCTCGCAGCGCCACCACCCACCTCATGCTGAGAGGCCACAAGAACTCGGTGATCAGCGTGGCGGTAAGTCCCAGCGGCAACGCTTTTGCCACGGGGAGTGGCGATTGTCGAGCCCGTCTTTGGACTTATGCCACCGTGCATGAATGAAGCAGATATAGAGAGCGAGTAATGGTAGCTAGAGGGCAGATAGATAGATAGATAGCTGCGGGGCATGAATGTTTTTTGTTTTGTTGTTGTGTTCACTCAAACTGATCATACTTTATTTTTCAACCGCTAACCAAAAAAACCCTTTGTTCATTGTCATTTTTTTTGTTTCTCTAGCGCATCACAACAAAACAAAAAAAAGCCAGTGAAGATTATTAAGGCGTTTCTTCCTCTTCTTCTTCAGTCTGGTGACCTTGCAAGAACACTAATCCAACGGCGTAAGCCTTGCTCTCTTTCTCTGCTCATCATCCTCTTCCTCTTCCTCCTGTTGCTGATGATGTTGTTGCTGTTGGTAATGATCCTCTCCTTCCCTGTCATCGTCATCTTGTTCTTGTTGCTGTTGTTGCTGCGGTGGGTATTGAAAGTGAGACCATGGGTTCTGTTGTTGTTCTTGTTGAGGATAAGGAGAGGCAAGGTTTTGTTGGTACATTGGTGGTTGTTGCGTTTGTGGGGAAGGCAGCAGTCCGCCGTTACTCCCTCTGTCCTGCTCTTCTCTCTTTCGTTTAAGAGTGGCCTCATCGCTTTGTTGCTGTTCTGGGCCAGTTGAGGTGAAGGAAGAGGTAGAGGTAGAAGAGGTTGTCGCGGTGGAAGAAGCAGCAACAGAAGAGGCAGAAGGGGCGTATGGAGGAGGTTGTTGAGGAAAATAGGGAGGAGGAAAAGAGGAGTAGGGAGGAGGTGCGCCGTAAGGAGGTCCTGGCGGCGCTCCTCCTTGTCCCGGTGGAGGCGCCATGAATGGAGGTGGAAAGGCGCCTGGCGGCGGAACACCTCCTGGCGGCGCTGCGAAGGGAGGTGGTGCTCCTGATAGTTGTGGAGGTGGCACGGCAGGAGGGGCGTGAGGATTGAAGACGAGGGGAACGCCTGGTGCCACCCCATACGGTGCATATGCAGCTGATATTCATTTCGTTAACGAAAGTGTTTGGAAGATTGAAAGGCTTATTTTTTTTTAAAAAAAAAGGAAAAGAGGGAGGAGCATCGTACCCATTTTGCCCTCAAACTCTTTGAGCTTCTCGTCGATGATGTTCTGTGACTCAAACTGGGCGTAGTAGGCCCTTACCGCTGCTTTGTGCTTCCATCCATCGTTGTGAGACTTGCGCACGGAGGGCGAGTCGTGCGTCAAGAAAATATCGCAGTAGTCGCAGTAATACTTGGGCATGTCGCGACCAACAACCAACTTCAACTGCTACCACGACCAGGGCACAGGGTAAAGGGCACTTGTTGCTGAAAGTGGATCCGCGGCCACCTTTCTTTTTTCCACAACTTTTTTTTGTCTATTCTCACGTCCTCTCTCCTGTCCTCCATGGCTTGAGGGGTCTTGAGGTTATTCTGAGCCCTCATGCATTGGACAGGAGAGAGGACAAGCGAGAAAGGAAGAAAGAAAGCGGAAAAGAGAAGAGCGAGGAGAGCAGAGCGGGGAGAAAAAAAAAAGAGGGAAAGAAAGGGGGAAGAAGAATTTTGGCCTCTTGGTTGTTCGGTTGAGCGAAGCAATTGGTTGGGACCCGCTTTAGCTCTTTTCCCTTTTTCTCCCTCTTCTTCGTACTTCTTTCTCACTAACTTGCAAACAATCGCTTGCGCAAACAAAAATAACAAAGATAATAATTTCCTCTGATCAGTTTAATCTGAACGGAAAGCGAACAGCAAATCCCCCATTCTCTCTTCATCATGACTACGTTAGTGGAGTTGGCGTCGCGCGAGCAAGAAGCGCAAGAACTTGTCAAGTATTTCAACAAGCTGCAACAGGACAAATCGGAAGAAAGCACAGAAGAGAGTGCGTTCGTGAAGGACTGCAACGAACTCATCAAAGCTGAGAACTACAAAGACCTCATCAACAAGCTGAGTGACCTTCAGCCACTCGTTTTCGAAAAGGCCCCCGAGAAAGGTTTCCCCACTGATCTTTCTTTTTTGTTAAACCCCATTTATTTACCCCCGCGCACCTTTCAGAGATTGAGGGATGCTTGAACTTGCTTTGCTGCCTGCTGAGACAGCTGGACACACAGAGCGCTGAGGCCGTCGTTGCAAAGCTTATCGACGCCATTACTACTACTCCCAATGACCGTCCACTCCTCCGCCTTCGCTTGTACCCTTCTCCCTCCCTTCTCTTTGCTTCTCTTCTCTTCTCTCCTCTCCCTCCTCCTCCCTCCTCCCTCTCCCTCCTCTCCTCTCCCTCCCTCCCTCCCTCCCTCCTCCCTCTCCCTCTCTCCCTCCTCCCTCCTCCCTCCCTCCTCCCTCCCTCCCTCCCTCTCTCCCTCCCTCTCTCTCTCTCTCTCTCTCCTCTCTCTCATGTCTTCATAATTTTTAACAAAAACAAAAATTAAAAAAAACTAGACTCAACAACCTGTTCAACCTGCTTCACCCGCAGTCTTCCGCTCGTTATGCCGCGTTCACGTCGTTGGCCAAGTTTGCTGCTCAATCGGGCAATGCTCACCTCCTCTTCCCCCACCTGGAGCGTCTGGACAGCTGGCTCTCCCTCTGGAACTCCACCACCCAACAGAAACGGGATCTCTACCTTCTTCTCCGCAACATCATCAAGGAAAACAGCAACAAGACGTAACCATTACCTTCTCTTCTTGTTTTTTTTCTCCTCTCATTAGCCGCTGTTTTTTTTCTCTTTCTCCTTGTTTTAACTTAACATTCTCTCTTAAGGGTGATGGCGCACAAATACCTGATCAAGCACTTGGCAACATATGAGGAAGAGAGTAGCTCCGCTTTGGAGGCAGCGACGGAGCAGGCTGTTGTGGCAGCTGTGGAGGCCATCCGCCTCCCCGAGATAATTCAGTGTGACGACCTGCTCAAGCTTGCCGCTGTCAAGCAACTGGAAAGCTCCAACCCAAACCTCTACAAGCTTCTTTCCCTCTTTGCCCACGACACACTGGACGCCTTCCAAAAGTTTCACGATGCTCATCCTAATTTCCTCGGCTCTGTTGGTAAGCGTTCTCCTTCTATCTCGACTCTCCTCGCTTCTCTCTTATCTTTTCCTCTGGCTTAACTTTGGTTTTTTTTAAAATTTACAATTTTGGACTGGTGTACGAGGACTGCATCAAGAAGATGCGTCTTTTGTCCTTGGCAAGTCTAGCTGCTGAACAGAGGGAGGTGCCTTATTCCTCTATTGCAGAGATGCTGTCCATATCCGCAGAGGAGGTCGAGTCCTGGATCATCCTTGCTATCCGAAACAAGATCATTGACGCCAAGATGGACCAATTGCGAAGTGTTGCCATTATCAAGTACTCTTTCTCTCTGCGTTCTGCGTTCTGCTCTTTCTCTCTCTCTCTCTCTCTCTCTCTCTCTCTCTCCTCTTCTTCTAAGTGACTTTGCTCTGACATGAACGATGTTGTGCACTCGCAGCCAAGCTACTCAGCGCGAGTTTGCAGAGGCTCAGTGGCAACAGGTAGCAGATCGTCTTGCTGCATGGAGAGAGAGAATGGTGTCCCTCCTTGAAGTTGTGCAGAGCAAGAAAGCTTAAAGGCTGTCCCTTTCCCATTCCTTTTTCTCTGTTGCCAACAAAAGACTGAACAACCAATACTGCTTTATTCTGTTAACGAGAAAGGAAGAAGAGTTTTTTGAGTGATCTTTGCGCCGCCTGATGAACCCTTATTTCTCTCATAGGAGGGAATCCAGATTGAAAGAACGCGATGCTGGTGTTGGTGTGGGTGTAGATGAAGATGTGGATGAGGGTGGAGACGTTGTAGCGAATGGGGAGAATGGGTCCCACGAAGGTGTGGGCGCTGAAGGACTTATAGTGGTGGTAGGAAAGGAAGACAGAGTAAACGTCGATGATGAAGGAAGAATTCCAATTCCCTTAGAAGAAGATGAAGATGAAGAGAAGGAAGCAACGCCAGAGGAAGAGAAGCCATTACTGGAAGGACCACTGGGAGAGGCCGGGAAGGTAAAGAGATTGTCCCACTGGTCGTCTTTTTGCCCATTTGTTTGATTTTGTTGTGGTTGCTCCTGTCTACTGTTCATGAGGGGGGTGGGAGCATAAACTGTTGGTGCCCTGAGAAGATGGTTTTGCTACAGGAGACGGGGTAAAACCGTCCAGAAGAGAAGAAGAGGATACTACCCCAGAACGAGAAGAAGCTGACAAAGAATAAGGCGCAGGAATTGTAGTTGATGCAAGAGACGTAGGTGAGGGAGAACTGGGCACGGTGCTGTGCTGCACGGTTAGGGGTGAACCGGCAGAAGAGCTTGACAACATCATCGGTGAGGCGGGCGCACGAGAGGAGGAGGGTTGAACTGCCGGAGCCTGGTAAGTTGAAGGCAAAGCAGGAGAAGCGAAGTGGAAGATGAAGGCAAATTTGGAGAAGCAGAGGAGGATGGACCGGATGACGACGGTAAAGCTGGAGAAGAAGAAGAGGAGGAGGATGAAACGGAAGTGGAGCTAGCAGCAGGCGCCGAGCTTAATGAGGAAATAAAAGCAGTAGCTCGTGTTTGCGCCTGAGTAGAAAGTTTAGACACATTGGTAATAATGTCCTGCGTAAGAAACGAATTTAGCATGTTTCAACATGTTATTCCTTATCCGCAAGAGGGAGGGGGATAGGAAGAAAAGAAGTGATTAGTACCTTGAAATCAGCTCCAATAACCTCTTTAATAGGGCTAGTGACCATCGCGGACGTTGATGTAGGTGGAGTAAAGTTGGTTTGGCCTTGGGGAAACTCTTCTCGTTCGGGCTCTTCCTGGCTAAAGGAAGAGCGCGGGCCAGCTGTCAAAGGCAAAGGTGATGAGAAGAGAGAATCCAAAAAGTGAAAAGAGAAAAACAAACATGGTGTCATAATGCTGCCAGCGTCCTGTTCCGTTCGCGGGAGCTTCTTCAATTGGGTATTCTCCACTCGCTGAACCATGTTTTTGATTTGCTCTATGATGAACTTGAACTGTGGTATGAAACGTAAATAAACAGCACAATCTGTCCGAAAGCAAATAAACAGCACAATCCCAGCGAAAGGAGAGTGCACAATACCTGCTCAGCATTTAGACTGGGCTCTACGCATAGTGGGAACGCAAACGGCAGTATGTTGATGGCTGTGAACTGTTCCCCAAGTCTGGTCGAGCACAAGTCGAACACAACCATTACTCGCATCTTCAGAGTCAAAAAAAAGGTCAGCATAAGTCGTTATGGCAGATGAAACCTGAAAATGGACCTACGTACTATAACGACTGCTGTTCGTTCTTGTTGCACGCACTGGAGAAGAGAGAAATAGGTTTAAAAAATGCAAATGTTAAAAACATTTGTGATGGCAAAATGACGGAATACCTCTTGTAATGTAGGTACAACTACGTCTTGGATAGTAGATTTGTCGAGGTGAGGGACCAGCTCCTCAAGGCAGATTATAATCCTTGCGCTAATTTTAGAAAATAAGGGGGCGGGTAAGCGATAGGGTATTCAAACGTTGGGACAATGTTACGTTACCGTATAGGACTGAGCCGTGTACTAAGATTTAGTGCCTTCAAAAAGTAGCTTTTAGGAACAGTTCACAGTAAAGAGCAAACCAACCAGGTAATGATACAAACCTGTAATCGTGGCAGCAATGACTTGACAAAGTTAAAATCCAGAATGCCTACCACTTTTGGTATTTGCTTTAGAACTTCCTCTTGCATCTTCGGGTGTGAATGCTCCAAACCCCGCACCAGCATCGGCAAGATATCTAGAGGAATGCAGAAAGTTAAATGGTTTCTTCTCTTGCTTAGTTCCAAAAACAGGTGAAAGGGACAAGTACGAGATTTGATGTTGGCAGCGCCAGCTTTCTTGAGAATTGTCTCCAACTCAGACAGTAAAAGAATGGAAGATTTGAGGGGCTTCTCCAATGCCATCAACGGCAACAAGCAAGGCAGTACTTGCTTGCAAAATTCCTGCGAAGAGAGGTGTTCTCTAACAATCTCTAAGCATGTTAGAAAGAGATGTGAGTCATACATTGGAGCATACAGTGGAGCTGGAACAGTAGTAGTGGTAATATTGTGACTTACGGAAGAGACTGGGCAGCACAAAAGGCAACAATTCGTGATTCCTCAACTCGGAGATGATAGCGGGAAGAACTTTTTGCATGACGACGCGATGGGAAAACTTGGAAAGAACATGAGGGAGACCCTTGAAAAACTTGGCCTTGCTTGCAGGGTCCTTCTGAAGAATGTTCTGGTCGTTGAGGTACATCAGGGTTAGGATAAGGGTGTCGTTGAAGTAGTCGCTGCGCAGAAAATACTGAGCGTCAGCCCGCTGGCCGGGCTCTCGACACAGCAATTGCTCCATTACTTCTGGCAACCCTTCAGTCCCTCTCCGTTGCAACATGCCAGAGCGCAAGGGAAAGAACTGGCCAATAGCAAGCTTGTAGTCCCTCACGGCCTCAATACGAGGTCCCTTCATTTGTTGGCTAGCTACTGAAACCAAGGCAGGCTTTCCTGTGGTGGCCTCCCAAAGGGTCATGCCTAACGACCACATGTCCATCTTAAAACCTTGTTGGGCTGTCAGCACCGTCTCTGGAGCTTTTTGTTGTTTGGTTTGTTGTCAGACAGGTAATACACAGAGGAAAAGGAATAGAGCTGGTAATATGATGAACAACACAGGGAGAAATAAACGAACCAACATAGTCCAGGGATGGAGCCTGGCGGAAGGTAGAAGGGCCGTCATCGTCCAAATGGAGCTGGTTCTTATCTCTATCCTTCTCTAGCACAGCAAACGCGAAACCAGCCAGTTTCCAGCTGCCTTTTGTTGTTAGCAAGATGCTATGTGGGCACACGTTCCTGTGTATCATATTGGCATTGCCATGCAAAAAGGCCAACGCCTCCGTGATCTCCAGCACACCCATCTTTACCTGTTCAAATACAAACAGACAAAGAGAAAAAATAAGGTCATGTTTGCCATTTTGGTTGTGTCAGTGGCCGGTAGCGGCTCTCTCCCACTCCACCTAGACTCGTCACATGCAGCATAGAGAGAAGCAGAGAGCAAGAGAAGCATGGAAAGCGGAGAGGAGAGGGTGTGTACATCAAATGGGTCCAAAGTGGTATTTTTCAACTCAGGGGAGGGACGAAGGTTGGTGTGGTCACCCAAGAGGTTTGCCAGGGAGGCAAATACCGGCTCCGTTTCTGCCATGAATCCGCGTTTCGTTTCAGAGATAGGTTGCAAGACGCGCAACTGTGTTTGGAATGAAACAAAAAAGGAAGCCCAGGTTACATTCAGAAAAACGGAAAAACAAAGAGGTCAAACTATACAACAAACAACATACCACGTTGGGATGGATCAGTCGCGCCAATACTGTAAACTTTGTAAAGTTTTGCACAGAACAAATATAAGTCCTCCATAGGAATACGTGAATGGTTTGAGGAGGGAGCAAAGAGAGAGAGAGAGAGAGAGAGAGAGAGAGAGAGAGACAGAGAGAGAGACAGAGAGACAGAGACAGAGAGACAGAAAGAGAGAGAGACAGAGAGACAGAAAGAGGCCTGTACTCAAGTCAGAAAGAGTACCTCTTGACGTAGAAGCGCATAGTAGCGGTGCCGCGTGGTTTTAGGTAGTCCTTTCAGCACTTTTTTGTCAAATATCCATAGCGAAACGTCTTCTCCGCTGCTCTTTTTCTTCGCTTTAAAGATTTTCCTGTGTGTGAGGAAGAAGAAGGTTGCGAGGACGTGATGTCAATTAGCAGCAGCATGAAGAGAGAGAGCAGAGAAAGCAGAGAGAGCAGAGAGAGCAGAGAGAGCAGAGAGAGCAGAGAGAGAGAGAAGAGGGAGAGAGATTTGAAGGGAAGATGCTCATTAAGTTACCAGCCACCATTGAGGCCGCCCGTGGCGTCGGATCTGGTGAGCTCGGCCTCCACCTCATATTCTCTGTCAAGCTGGTTGCCCATGTCGCTTTGCAGCTGCTATATCGCCTGGTGGGTGGTTGGGTGGGATAATTGCTGGATGTGTAGGGTATGCTGCGGCAACCGCTTTTTAACGTGGGGGCGCGCTAACCGCTGCTGCTTAAGGATGCTGCCTTAGGAGGAAAACGAGCACGCCGCTTCAGGTAGGAAGGAAGGAAGCACCTTCCAGCAGGAAAGGAGGTGGATAGCGCCAGCGCCAGCGGCAGCAGCAGGAGCAGCAGCAGAAGGGAAAAGCTGTTTTTTGGGGCACGTTTGATCGGCATGATCTTCATCTAGTTTTATCCTTTTACAGTGTAAGTCCACGTGGACAACATTTTACGGCATACCGTGACATCAGCGGGAAGCTGTTTGACCCCTCACTACTGAAGTGTGTCGGCAGGTGGGGCGCTGCATTCTTTTCAGCAAACAGCATGTCCGTGCCCAACCGGACGGCTGCTGCTTTAGGCGATGATGCACGCACCCTAAGAGAAGAGAAAACCCCCAGCCGTGTACTTAGGCACGCCGGAGGTGGTTATTTTGTTTTTGTTTTTCTCTGTTTTTTCCTCCATACTTATTTTGCTTTATTTTTCTTTTCGGATCGGCTTGATCTTAGATGGCAATAAATAATTTAATAAAGTAAAATACAACACGGCTGGGGGCGTTCTCTTCTCTTCTTCAGTTTGGGTCTGGCATTGCTCACGTACCGATGAGTCGCCCGGCCACAGGGTACCGATCCTCAAAAGTGGAGCGAGCGAGACTTTCCACATCATCGGCATTTTTTCGAAACGCGCCAGCTGACAGCACCTCCGATAGGAATGTAAGTTGAAGCATTGTCTCGAAGCCTGGAGAATAATACAGCAGCAAAGGCTGTGTTTGCAGTTCATCATAGAATGCAAGAGCCCGCTTAAGCCCGCTCTCGAATGTACCCGAGCGTATTTCCAGGTCCATATGCATGCTCAGTAGCGTTATGCGAAGGTGATGATGATAACTCGGAGGCAAGCTTGGCTTTTGTTCATCTATCTCCTTTTCTAATCCTTCCAACACTTGTGAGAATCGTTTGTAGGTATTGCTCACGGTTGCATCGAAGAAGGGATTGTCCTTGGCGTACTCTACCACTTGTTGGTCCCATGATTCCTTTGTTCTTGCCTTAGCGCTCCGTTTCTTTCGACCCCGAGGCCGTTTTGTATACCTTTTCGCTTTAATAGAACGTGAGAACGATGTCATGTTTGAAGAGGTAGAAGCGGCAGAGAAATCGGATAAGAGCGATGATGACGACGACGATGACGAATAAGAAGAAGCAGAAGAAGAAGAAGAAGAAGAAGAAGAAGAACAAGAACAAGAAGAACAAGAAAAAGAAGATGATGAAGATGAAGACGAGGAGGAAGAGGAAGAGGAAGAGGAAGAGGAAGAGGAAGAGGAAGAGGAAGAGGAAGAGGAAGAGGAAGAGGAAGAGGAAGAGGAAGAGGAAGAGGAAGAGGAAGAGGAAGAGGAAGAGGGAAGGAAGAGGAAGAGGAAGAGGAAGAGGAAGAGGAAGAGGAAGAGGAAGAGGAAGAGGAAGAGGAAGAGGAAGAGGAAGAGGAAGAGGAAGAGGAAGAGGAAGAGGAAGAGGAAGAGGAAGAGGAAGAGGAAGGGAAATATGGTGACGAGGGCGGTGATTGTGACAGGGGCAACTGAAAAGATAATGAGAAAGAAGATGATGGTGCCTCTTGGGGGACAAAAGAGTTGTGCTGGTTGTCTTGGGGATGAAATGCGTCAAATTGAAGGTGGTTAATGGCGGCCGTATCATCAAAATTGTTGTCAAAGTCAAAACTGGACCAATATGTGGGAGGAATGCAGCTATTGTTGGTGGCAGCATCCTCCTTATTAGCGATGGGTGTGAAGGGACAGGTTGAAGTGTACGAAAAAGAAGATAAGGAATTATCGAGTCCGCTGGGAAGAAGCAAAGGCTGGTGTTCTAATGCAAATCGAGCCGAAGCAGGGAACCATTCTGGAGAGTTGCTGTCCCTGATGAGTTGCAGTCCAGAACGAGCCATGAGGGGACCGTGGTCCAAAATATCTGCACCGGGGGAGCATTCCTTTTCGGTACCCGACATAGCGCTAGCTTGTTCTTCTAGCTCATCGACTTGATCTTCTGCTGTAGCTGACAATAAAACGGACGAGTCCGTTGTTCGGAGAGGGACAGCATTGCCCGCAGTAATGGTAGCAGATGCGGTGGGCAAACCTTCTATTGTGATTGTTGCTGTCTCCACAACAGGGGGTTGAGTCGTCTAGCGATTAAATAAGAAGGGGAAAAAAGTGAAATAAGCAAGAGAAACAACACCAAAAAAAACCCCCCCCCCCCCGTAATAAAGGGACAAACCTCTTCATCGTCCTCATCACCTTCTATTTCCGAATCATCTTCATTCTCAGTGCCGGTGTCTCCTTCATCAAGATCATCTTCGTAGGAAGAGTCCACGTCCAACATAAGGCGAGGTCTTACATCGTCATAAGGAGTGGAGAAGGGCCGGACGGATTCTTTGTTTGGAGGTAGCATCAGCAAGCCCAGACCAATGTTAAATAGAGAACGCATGACGATAGCAGAGGTGAGAACGGCTTTTGGATGTACTGGCAGCGCCCAACTGCCAGCACTTTGGTGAAATAACGAGGTGTAGATGCCTCCTCCCAGGCTACAACGGTTGACTTCTTGGAGGCATCTGTTACGCTTCCGTTGGCTGCTGGTGAAGTTGCTGAGCCGACGAATGGAAGCCACATAGGTCACTGTGTTGAGCTTTCCAAGACATCTGCACATCTCAGCAGCGAGAGAGGCGTAGTAGGTGGCCCGCTCCCCATCTGCCTCTAACAAGCTGTAATAGCTCATAAGGTTCAATGCCTCGGCCACATTGTAGTGAAACACATCGTACAGACACTCCAGATTGCAACGCGCTCGCCGGAAGAGCTGTGAAGCTACATTAGCTTTTCCGTTACCCAACACCTTAGCTCCTTCGTGTGTTGTCAAGAATATATTGGAATGAAAGAATGGTTTTCTTGTCAGTGCCAACCCTTCCGGCTTAACATATATAACAGGACATTACGACATACGATTCATTAAGAAAAAAAAATACTCACCTAGGGCAATAACGATGTTAAAGCACAAGCCCAACACAGAATCCTGAGAAGATGCCTCTTTATACAGTAGCTCGACGTTCTCCTCTGTGATCACGGCTGGGTGAACTGGGAGGAACACCCATAGATGCTGCCTGTAACTGCGTATAAACTGCGTAATAGAATGGAGTAGCGCTAGGTTTTCCTCGATTGTCGATATTGTTATTGTGGTTGGCGCAGTCGCTCCCCTGTTATCTCCCTCCTCTCTTGCTTGCTGCTCTATTGACTTGTTATTGCGAAGGTGCTCATGATTTGTTAAAGAGGAAGCTGCTTCGTTTATTGCTAGTTGTGGTTGTGGGTAGGTGCGTCGTTGTATGTGTGGGTAATGGTGGTGTGGATCAAAATCAAATGGGTGATGCTGCCGTTGCCTGAGCCGTACTTCTGTTTCGAAACAGAAAGCAGCACAAATATGTACCGGAGTATTAGTGATGGTTGCTATAGTAAGGGAAAGAGAGAGAGAGAGAGAGAGAGAGAGAGAGAGAGAGAAAGGGATAGCTTCTCTGTCAGGAGGAAACCCAAACCAGAGGGATGAGTGGGATATTGTTGTTGCCAGCACCTTTGCTCCCACTTCTTTCGCTTCGCGGAGATGGCCCGATAGCTTAACTCGAGGGTGTACAGCTGCTGTTCCAACTGGCGCTTTCTCTTTTCCTTGGACTTGCCTTGGCTGAGGTCCGACACGCCACTCTTCAGCCTTGGAAAGAAGAACGTCATATCCTGGAATAGCTCCTCGCTGTCCGGTTTATCCGGGTCATTATAACCATCCTCTTCCTCCTCTTCTTCCTTGTCTTGTTGGTGGTGATGGTGAAGTGTTGCAGGCGGCGGTTTCACCATTGTGCCTGCTGGAGTTGCTGTTGGTAGTAACTGTATTGACGGTTGAGTGGGGGCTAGAGGTGCTGCTGGCAGTGGCTGTTGTTCATGGAACATAGGGAAGAGGGACCAGCTACCCGCCACACGGTTGGAGCCGCTTTGGCTGGCGGTGACCACTTCCGTGCTGCCACCCGTTGGGTCCTCTCCTTCTCCATGCTTTTGTTCGCCGGAAGCCGGCCATCGGTGAGGGTGCATCTACAAAGCGTTACTCCCTTCAAGGACGAACGTCGTTCCAGAGAGCAGGCGGCTGCAGCCAAACGGGGACCGCCTGCGGGGAGTCCACCCCTGCCCGCACCCCACCCCTCTCCCCTGTGTTTTGTTCAGTGAGCTGTTTGGCGGCGGAGGTTGTGGAAACGGTGAGAGAAGTGGCGATAGTGGTGACACCTTGTTGTTGTCGGTGTTGTGCTCTTCTTGTATGGCGTTGCTGTAGGTGGTTGTGAGGGGAATAATAAAGAAATATTTAAACAAGAATGAGGGGATGGAAGAGGCTCGTCGCCTTTTCCGTTTACGCCTTCCCTCGTGTCTCGTTATGGGCGTTAGGGATGTTGGCTCTTCTAACTCTATCGGAAGTGAGTACCGAAAGCAAAAGGAACTCCGCTGTTGCCGGTCGGTTGAGGAATGAGTGCTCAAGTGGCGGGTCTGCCTGCGTTGGGCTTGCCTGCCGTGTTTGGCGGAGTAGTTTTTGCGATGGTCTGGCTGTTGTAGTGACAGTAGCGGGAGCGAGTTCCTTCTTGCGTAAGGCCTGGGCAGTACCACAAGAAGCAAGAACGAAGAACAAAGACGAGAAAAGATGAGCAAAACCCTTTTTGAGCAACCGTTACTTTTTATGCGCGTAACTGCCCAGGATAGGAAGGCAATGCTAAATGCATAACCGCTGTTGCATGATCCGTTTTTCGCTTTTTGTACTTGCGGGGATGAATCTCCCCTCACGCTTGCCGTGTGCCGCCTTCATGCCCCCCACAACAGCTGTGAGGAACGGCGGGACAACCGAGAGAGAAAGTTGGGATTACCCACGTCATGGTTTGCTTTGTTCCATAGTCCTGCACTACTAGTGCAGCTCCTAACGAAAATAATAATAATAATAATAATAATAATAATAATAATAATTTTTTTAAAAAAAAAAACAGACTAGCTAAAAAACCGGAACTGATTCTTTTGGGTTAACTCTTATCCAAGGGTCAAGAGCTAAGACGACGCACATGTGGCCTACTGTGCGGCTGCCGTGTTTTTGGTGAGGTTTTCAGCGCCCGCCACTGCATAGAGAAACGCAGACATGGGGCTGTTGGGCAGGCTTTCCAACGTTATATAGCTACCGCCATCCTCGTCCTCCACTTTCAGTTGTGCCAGTTTACTCAGTAAGTCGCGTGTGCGCATCCCCAATTCCTATTGTCCCAACGAAAATGGTTGGTTGTCTCGTTATACTTAACACACTTTGAGACCACCAACCTTGATGACAGTTTGGTTGTTGACGTCGGGATCCTCGGCAGCCTTTACAAGGTACATTGCTACTTCTTTATGTAATGATCCCACTTTGAAATCGCTTGCGGCGTGGTCAGCATAGGTTACTGTTCGCGCGTTTGCTGGAGTAAAGCCACGCTTTTGGTAAGTTCACAACACAATAGGAGATTTGCAGGAGCGGAGAGAGGTGTGGAGAAAACGGTACCATCTACCAACAAATCGAAGTAGCTTTGTTTGAGCTTTATGGAGGGATCAGTAAATCCAGCAATGTACACACCCGACGCTCGTAGTTCCTCCATTTGCTGTTCTGAGTCGAGGTTGACAAATGGCCTGATTATATTCCAGTCACGTCGGTGCCACACAAACAACGGTAGTGCTCTGTAATGTTAGTGGTAGCAGAGACGATTAGGAACGATAGCCATGCAACAAATAAGACTAGGCATATCAATTAAAACAAAAAACAAAACCAAAAACAGCACATCACCGAATAATCTTCAACAGCAGGTCTGCATGTTCAGAATAGACTACAATCCGTTTTTTCATAAGCAACGCGCTCCATATTAGTACGCTCTCTGGTCCAAACAAGTTTATAATGTCTATAGACATTTGTTCGTGTCAGTCTGAGAAATAAGGAGGTAGGAGGTATCAAAGAAGAAGAAGAAGAAGAAGAAGAAGAAGAAGAAGAAGAAGAAGAAGAAGAAGAAGAAGAAGAAGAAGAAGAAGAAGAAGAAGAAGAAGAAGAAGAAGAAGAAGAAGAAGAAGAAGAAGAAGAAGAAGAAGAAGAAGAAGAAGAAGAAGAAGAAGAAGCAGAAGAACAAGAACAACAACAAGAACAAGAAGAACAAGAACAACAACAAGAACAACAACAAGAACAAGAACAAGAACAAAAAAAAACGCAAGGAGAGTATGCCTTTAATGGGAGTGATGAGGAAGGCCTTGCGGGCGTCGTACTCAGCACTAGTAAATATACCATAATCGCCAAGTTTTGCTCTGCCTCTAGCAAATACGCTTAAGTACCTGTTGTTGTTGTTGTTAGCGGCCCAATACACAGCGCGTGCATTGTTATGGGAAGAATTTTAACGGCAACAGCCACACTGCCAAAAAAAAGAGTAACGTACGCCTCCAGCAGTTTGATAGGAGAGCCTTCCTGAGCATAGACCTTGGCCATCAGCTTGGAGAGCGCCTCGTACTTTTCAGGGTTGTAGTCCTTGCTCAGAAGCACTATCGCAAAAGCGGAAAGGCCAGAAAGAGAAGGGGCGAGGGAGGTAGCTGCTCCCTCCTCGGAAAGCAACGGAAGGACATAGCTGTGCAACCACGTGCTCTTGTACTTGCTCCAGAGGAAAGAGGCAGCCGAGAGCTCTGCGTTACGAAGCTGAGACCGCTCCAGTATCACCGACTGAAGTTCTGGCTCCTCTATTGTTCCTCTGAGAGGGTAGGCCCTACGCATGAAGAAACATTAGCTTACCGTGCACCAGAGAGAGAGAGAGAGAGAGAGAGAGAGAGAGAGAGAACGGGATAAACGTACCAAGCAAAAAGCAGGTCCTGGTTTTTGTCCTTCTCCAGCACGGCCACACCAGCCAGCGAAAATAGAGCGTCAGCGTCGTCCATGGACAGCCCAAAAGAAGAAAACAGCAGGTCAGGTGGTGAGGGAAAGCAGAGCACGGAAGGAACGGGATATGTTTGCCCTCCTCTTGGTGGCACTCCTTCTTCTTCTTCTTCTTCCTCTTCTTCCTCCTGCTCTTTCTGCAGCACCGATCGGAAACTATTAGGTTGGCATTTGCCACGGCGGAAAGAAAGGACAACAGCAGGAGGAGGAGCGCCCAGCGGAGAGGAGGAGCCAAGACCCACCGGTGGTGGTAACGGGAGCAAGAGCTTTTAGCGGCGCAACCCTCCCTCTCACCATTTGCTCACAAAGCATACGGATGGTTCCCGAGTGACAATGAGGAAAGAGGCTTGCTTACCGGAAGGAGTAAGAGGAGGAGGAGAACAAGAGCATGCGGCTAGTCGCACAGGGGCCAGAGGACCGGACGTCTTTCAGGTCACACGCACCTACTACTGGGTGTTGTCGCTTTACAGCCTCGCCATGTCCGTCACCCTCGGCGTCAAGACTCTGTTTTTGCAGTCTGCAGGCGTATCCTTATTTGGCGTGTTCTTGGAAGGCTCCGCCTTTACTTGGGGCATGGCTCTCTTCGAAATACCGACTGGTTTCGTCTTCTCTCGTTTCGTCTCTCCTCTCTCGTCTCTCCTCTCTCTCTTTCTCTCTCTCTCATATGTTACTTGGTGGTGGTCTCACTCTCAACTATTGCAGGGGTGGTAACAGACACATTAGGGCGGCGAACTTCGGTGTTGTGGAGCCTAGCGATAAGAGCCTCCGGTACCGTCGGTTTTTTGTTGGTGTGGGCTGTGGCACGACAGCCGGAGAGCCTGGTTGTGCTGTTATCCTTCTGCGCCTTCACATTGTGGATGGGTTTTGGCTACACCCTCTATTCTGGCTCGTTGGAGGCGTGGCTTGTGGACGCTTTGCACCATGTTGCTTCTTCGGAGGAGAGCAAGCAAGAAGAGGAGAAGGGGCAGGTTTATGAACAGGCTCAAGGGAGACTAGAACAACAGAAGGAGGAGCTTCGACACATTGATATGTTTTGCTTGGATAAGGTTCTTCTTATTCGTTCGCTTTCTTGGTCATTCACTTTGGTGACGACTGTTAACTCAATGCACTTTTTTGGTGGACACGAGCAGACATTCGCAAGAGGGGCAACCATCAGCGGAGTGCTGAACTTTGGTGGGACATTAGCTGGGGGCCTGCTAGCTCAGACCAGTCTGGCGCTACCCTTCCTTCTCCGTACAATATTGCTGATGGCTGTATTCCTGTTAGCACTGTTCCACCTGCGAGAGGTGGGCTATAAGCCTCGCCCTTTCCTCCTGCGGTAGGCTCCTTTCTCTGTCTAATTCTTTCAACTCGTTTCGATGGTGATGGTCAGAAGAAGCAGATGGAACTGATGGATGTGACCATGATGATGCAACAGGCAATATCCAACGGAAGTCAAAGCGATACTGGCGCAGAGCCTTCTTTATGGTTGGCGGATCAAGTCCGTGCGGTTGCTGATGGTGGCATCTCTCCTGCAATCAGTGCTGATGACATGGGGCTACTACGCCTGGCAGACCTATTTTCTGGACTTGTTGGGTGATGACCACGCCGTTTGGACCATTGGTATGTCCATGCCAACCAACTAACCAACCCATTGAATCATTAACGTCATGAGAAATGCATAATGCATAGGTGTGATAACGTCATTGATACCGCTCTCCCGGACCGTAGGTAGTGCTGCAGCTGAGTTTGTCATTACCTTTAGAGTATTTAAGAGCAGAACGGATGTACTTCTGGTTGGGTCTTTGTTGCAGGCCTTCATGGCCATCGGTGTTGGTGTCAGCAGTTCGTATGGTGCAGCTGGTATGCCCGCTCTTCTCCTTTCTTTAGGGAACATCCTGCATAACATCAAATTACCTTGCAGTATTTTTCTTCTTGATGACAATGGTGTTCATGGGTATGCAAGGGCCTGTCAAGCAAGCCCTCATACACAACTGCATACCATCCGGGCAACGGGCCACAATCCTGTCCTTCCAAGCCATGTGGATAGGGGTGGGCTCCATAGTGGGCCAAACCCTGCTGGGCTACGTGTCTCAGCTCTACAGCGTGGGAATTGGCTACGTTCTTGGTGGTTTATTGTCGCTGCTGGTGTTGCCCATCCTGTGGGCGTTGCAGCACACGTTGTCCCCTTCTCAAAATCTATTCAACAAAAGCGACAGCAGAGTAGCTCTGCGGCGGCGCCAAGACTGAATGATCAATTCGTTGTCCTTAGATCTTGATCACTGCGCCGCCCTGCTCATTGCATCTCATCTATCCGACCCTTATCCCCCTCCCTCTTTTCTTAAAATGAGAGAGACTGGCCAGTCCATCCCAGATGGCAGCAGCACAGCCGCCCAAAGGAGGACAAAAAAATATACAAGGAATGACAGGGGGGGGGGGGGATGACGTGTGTTGGGTGAGGAGTCATGGCCGGGCATGCGGAAAATGGCAGTGAAACTTGGGGTTGGTGGTGGTGGCCTTCCCCCATTTTCCCCCCACAAAAACAACTCACTCAGCAGCAGCAACAGCAGCAGCAGCAGGAAGGAAGAGCATGGCCTTCAACTACGTGGTTACCGCTCATAAGCCTACCAGTGTCACAAGCTCCCTCGTGGGCCACTTCACAGCCCCTGACGAGGTGAACCTCATCATCAGGTACCCGGCCGCTCCTCCCTTTTTTGTGGTCTGTCATTGCTCAAAGCAGGAGCCACCGCCACCACCACTAACCAACTCCTCTCCTTCAGTAAATCAACACGCCTGGAAATACACCTACTAACACCAGAGGGCTTACAACCCCTTCACGATGTTGGTCTCTATGGCAGAATTGCTACCATGCAGTTGTTCAGGCCCAAGGTCCGCTCAACCTTTGCCCTACACCTCCTAAGGGTTTGTGTTGGCACACCCAAACTAACTGAGCAAACATGGCTCTCGTGTGTGGGTGTATGTAGGGGCTAGACAAAGACCTGCTTTTTATCACAACTGAGAGATACAAGTTTTGCGTACTTGGCTACAAAGACGGTGAAATCATAACAATGGCAAATGGTGATGTTCAGGACCGCATCGGTCGTCCTGCTGACGTGGGCCAAATTGGCATCATAGATCCAGACTGTAGAATGATTGGACTTCACCTCTATGACGGCCTATTCAAAGTCATTCCAATGGACCCTGAAACCGGCCAGCTACAGGAGGCCTTTAACATAAGGTTTCGTTTTTACTTTTATCTTACTGCTTCGTCTCTCTCTCTCTCTCTCCTCTCTCTCTCTCTCTGCTCTCGTCTCTCAAGCGTTGTGCGTTACTCCCTGGCTGCTGCTGCTGCTGACACTCGATGTCAAAAAGGTTAGAAGAGTTGCAAGTAATCGACATTGTATTCTTGCATGGGTCTCCCCGGCCCACAATATGTGTGCTTTATCAAGACTCCAAAGAGGCCCGCCATATCAAGACCTACGAAGTTTCCATAAAGAAAAAGGAATTTGTGGAAGGAGATTGGTCACAAGCTAACGTAGAGGCCAGTGCTGCCATTCTCATTCCTATCCCAGCACCACTTGGTGGAGTGCTCATCCTTGGGGAGCAAACGATAACCTACCACCCCCCGAGAATGGCTCCCTTTAAGTCAGTGGCTATGAAAACTACTATAATTAAATCATACGGCAAAGTTGATCCCGATGGCTCTCGCTATCTTCTGGGAGATCACCTGGGCAATCTGTTCATCTTGCTACTGCAGCACGATGGACAAACCCTGCGTGACCTCAAACTCGAGTGGCTAGGAGAGGTACGCGCTCAATCCTGTTCTTTGGGGTGTTTAAACCCAGTCCAGAATTTGACGCCTCTTGCCCTATTCCGCAGACTTGCTGCAGCTCCACGATAAGCTATTTGGATAACGGGGTTGTTTATATAGGATCACTGTATGGCGATCCCATGCTAGTCAAGCTTAACGCAGCACAAGATGAACAAACTGGTACTTACATAGAGGTCATAGAGACATACACTAACCTAGGACCAATCGTTGATCTAAGCGTTGTGGACCTGGAACGGCAAGGTCAAGTACGTATTGTTGCTGTGGGTCGTTGGCTGGCTTGTTCAATTCTGTAGTATCTTATTGTTGTACTTTCTCTCCTATGTACCACATTCCTAAAGGGTCAAGTGGTCACTTGTTCTGGTGCTTTCAAAGATGGCTCGCTGCGTATTATACGTAATGGTATCGGCATCAACGAACAAGCAGAAATCGAGCTTCCAGGCCTAAAAGGGATTTGGTCTTTACGCCCCTCATTTACTGCTTCTCACCACAAATACTTGGTGGTCTCTTTTATTTCGGAGACGCGCGTGCTAGCTGCGGTAGAAGAAGAGTTAGAGGAACGCCAGCTGGAAGGTTTTGAGACAGAAAAGCGAACCCTACACTGTTGCAACGCTATCAACGATCAGTT
Source organism: Balamuthia mandrillaris (assembly GCA_031835245.1). NCBI lineage: Eukaryota > Discosea > Longamoebia > Balamuthiidae > Balamuthia > Balamuthia mandrillaris. Next base: position 25,754 of record JAVKOQ010000169.1, on the reverse strand, counting down.
CCTGCAAGTAACTGAGGAATCTGTGCGGCTTATTGACGGTCAGACAATGAAACTCGTAAGCGAATGGAAAGAAGCAAATGGAGGCCAAATAACCGTAGTATCATGTAATCCAACTCAAGTAGTTGCTGCTGTGAAAGGAGGACTTTTGTACTATCTCGAGGTCCGTGGTAATCAACTGCAGCAAGTCAGGTAAGCAGATAGGATCTCAGTTTTCCACATTGGTGGTTCAATCCCTAGTGCTGAACGACGACCATACCTTTTTTTTTGTTTCACATTTTCAGTAAGACCCAACTGGAACACGAGATAGCATGCTTAGATATTACGCCATTAGATCGAGACTCGGGAGAAGAACGCTCTGCCTTATGTGCAGTGGGCTTGTGGAAAGATATTTCAGTGAGAGTACTGGCCCTCCCCTCTTTGCAACAAGGAGCAAAAGAGCTTCTTGGAGGTGAAATCATTCCCCGATCGGTGTTGCTGGCTTCCTTTGAGGGACAGAGTTACCTATTGTGTGGTCTAGGAGATGGTCACCTTTACAACTTTGTGTTGGATCCGGTTTCTTGCACACTTTCTGAACGAAAGAAGGTTTCGCTAGCCACGCAGCCTGTTCTTCTTCACACGTTCCACTCAAACGGTGCTACCCATGTTTTTACTTGCTCCGACAGACCCACCGTCATTTATAGCAGCAACAAGAAGCTTCTTTATGCCAATGTGAATCTGAAGGTAAGATATCTTGCCATCCTTTCTTCTCCATAATCCAATTCGTGGTTTATATCTGGCTTACTGTCTGGGGCTGGCTATTATAGGAAGTAAACCATGTTTGCCTCTTCCATACGGAGAGCTTTCCAGACAGCTTGGCCTTGGCCTCAGAAGGAGGACTTACCATTGGTACCATTGACGAGATTCAAAAGTTACATATTCGCACTGTACCTCTTAAAGAAATGCCCCGCCGTATCTGCCACCAGGAATCCACCCACACATTTGCTTTACTCACTGCCAAAATTACGTTCACCGCAGATGAAGAGGAGGAAATCAACTTTGTACGGCTTTTGGACGACCAAACTTTCGAGTGTTTGTATTTCCTATTTCATGATTATCTATTGCGTCCCTAACACATCTATTACAGGTTTGGACTTTTATGCACTCCAAGAGTACGAGAATGGATGCTCCGTAATCTCGTGCTCCTTCCAGGACGATGCTCAAACCTACTATGTAGTAGGTACGGCATTTGCAGATCCTCAGGAACCAGAACCCTCTTCAGGCCGGCTGCTCGTCTTTTCTGCTGCCGATAATAAGCTGACGTTGGTTACAGAAAAGGAAGTGAGGGGCGCTGTCTATTGTCTAGATGCGTTTAACGGCAAGTTATTAGCTTGTGTCAACAGCAAGGTACCTTCAACATTTTTTTCCCTTCGGAATGTTGCTCTTATTCCCGAAGAAGTAACTTCATGTGCTAAACTTGGCAAATGTACCTTAAGGTTCACCTATTGAAATGGATTCAAAACGAAAGTACTGGCGTTCGAGAATTAACTTCTGAAAGCTCCCACCACGGCCATATATTAGCGCTTTTTGCTGGTTCTCTCTCTCTCTCTCTCCTTCCTCCCCTCTCGCTCATAACTTCTATAACCAAAATATATTTCTAGTATCTCGTGGAGACTTTATTGTTGTGGGGGATTTGATGAAGTCCATCAGCCTACTGGCCTATAAGTCCATAGACGGTGTAATCGAGGAGATAGCCAGGTAGTGTCAGCCAAACACTTTTTGTTGAAAAGAGCTGACCTTTGGTTTAAAACAGGGACTATAATCCAAATTGGATGACAGCTATAGAGGTCTTGGACGACGACACCTTTATTGGTGCTGAGAACTCTTTCAATCTCTTTACTGTAAGAAAAAACAGCGATGCTGCTACTGACGATGAGCGAGGTCGGTTGGAGGTTGTTGGAGAGTATCACCTAGGAGAGTTTGTGAATAGATTTAGACATGGTAATTGCTCTGCTCTCTGCCCTCCTTTGCTCTTTGGCTAATTCTCTTGCACATAGGTTCGCTCGTCATGAAAATGCCAGAAGGGGAAGGACTTTCCCTTCCAACTATTATTTTCGGCACTGTGAATGGAGCTATTGGTGTGGTCGCTTCCCTTCCAGAGGAAATGTTCCGTTTTCTGTCCAAGTTACAAGACAACCTGAGTAACATCATAAAGGGAGTCGGCGGCTTAAGCCATGCAGAGTGAGTATTTTATTTTTATTTAGGTTGGTGCGGTTCTTGTGATGACCAGGTTATGTTGTCTTACAGGTGGCGGTCCTTTGCAAATGAAAGACGAACAGCCCCAGGCAGAGGATTCATTGACGGAGATCTGATAGAAAGCTTTTTGTATTTGAAAAGAGAGGACATGGAGGCTGCTACAAAGGGGCTTGACATCAGTGTGGACGGCTTAACAAAGCGTATCGAATCCTTGGTGCAAGCAATTCACTAATAAAAGCACAAATTATTTTCCCCACTTCACACAGCGAAACTTTAAAGTAAAAGCCATTTTTTCTCCTGGGTAAGGGGGAAGAAATTAGTTGGTGAGTTTTTTCTTTATTTGTGTGAATAAACCCATGAAGGGTTTCCAGAAATTGCGTCCCGACCTTGCGGTCGTGACGCGGGGCATTGGATAGTAGTTTTCAATCAGCAAAAACCATGCATCCCTAGGCGGTCACTTGCAATGGTTTTGCCCCAAGCGTAAAGATGTTTTGCGGAGTGTCAGGTTGTTGTATTTATACGTGGGGCGAGGATATTTTTATTATGGGATTGATTTCTCTAGTTTTTTTTTTGGAACGCTTACGTAAGCTTTTTTTTGTTGCACAAACAGATTCACATCAACAAAAGCAAAGATGGCCCAAACCCTTGCTGATGCCTTCTTGGCTGACCTTGGCGAAGAATTGGAAGAGGAAGAGGCTGAAGAACAAGAGGAACAGGATGACACAGGAGAAGAAAAGCAAGAGGAAGAGCTTGGGGAGGAGAGATCGAAGGACAAAGGCAAAGGTAAAGAACCCAGCTTGGAAGAAGTGGATGTATCGCAATACGAAGATGTTCGCAGCATTGCTCACTTGCTCACTGGCGACGAATTGCAGTCACTTCTTAAGGTACTACACACACTTCTCGGCTCAATCTAAAAACTAACACTTTTCCTTTCTTGTTACCACAGACCATCGAAGAAAACGCAAGCAAGCAACCCAAAAGCACAACCAGCGGCCCTATCGAGGCTGACCCTGAATATGGCCTCATTGTGCGCTGCACCGAGATGACGGCGAAGCTATCGGACGAGCTACTGCTTGTTCATAAGTTTGTGAGGGACCATTACGCCAAAAAGTTTCCGGAGCTTGAGTCCTTGGTTCTTAATCCTTTAGACTATGCTAAGGCTGTTAAGCGCATTGGCAATGAAACGGTACTCCTTGTGTCCACAAAGCTCTCTCTCTCTCTCTCTCTCTCTCTCTTTGCTGACTTATATAATAGGACTTGACAGTGGTAAATCTATCAGACATTTTGCCGCCAGCAACGGTGATGGTGGTGTCGGTGACAGCATCCACAACAGAGGGGACACCCTTGCCCGAATCAAAGATGGAGCGGATAGTTGAGGGTTGCGATGAGATCATAGCCTTGGATACAGCCAGACAAAGGATATTGGGGTATGTGGAAAGCCGTATGTCTTACATAGCACCCAACCTATCTATAATCGTGGGAACGTCCATAGCAGCCAAACTTATGGGGGCAGCTGGAGGACTGACAGCCTTGTCCAAGATGCCCTCGGGCAACGTACAAATATTGGGATCCAAAAAAAGGGCATTGGGAGGATTTGCTTCTATTTCTCTGCGCTCCCACACCGGCTTCATTGATGATTGTGAGATTCTGCAACACACTCCACAATCCCTCAAGATGAAGGCTCGCCGCCTCGTGGCTGGCAAATGCACTCTCGCAGCTCGTGTGGACAGCTTCCATGATGCTCCAGAAGGGGCTTGTGGCCGGAAGCTACGCCAAGAAATAGAGAAAAAGATCAACAAATGGCAAGAACCACCCCCACCCAAAGCACCAAAGCCTCTGCCTGTCCCCGACCAAAAAGCCAAAAAAAAGAGGGGAGGGGCACGTATGCGCAGGATGAAAGAAAAGTATGCAGTGACAGAAGTGCGCAAGCAGGCCAACCGCATGGCCTTTGGCCCTGATGTTGAAGACAGTTCCTATGGTATGGGCCAGAACTTTGGCATGCTGGGCAAATCTGGCAGTGGCAAGATACGTGTTGCTGCTGAAAATAAGAACCTTCTTCTAAAAAATAAGCGGCGAAAAACAGCAGGAGGGGCTACCACTGTTGGTGGTGCTTCCACTGCTACATCTGGTATGGCATCCAGCCTGGCCTTTACTCCTGTTCAGGGCTTTGAACTAGAGGACCCCCTTGCTGCTGCTCGGAAGGTCCAGCAGGCCAACGAAAAATACTTTTCTGCTACAAGTGGCTTTGCCAAGGTCATCAAAAGAGATGCCAACTGTTTAAAAGAACAAACTTGACAAACCTCAACATCACTATAATAAAACAAGACAGTATATGATAATGTTGTATATGTATTAAACTTGTTATTGAAAGTGGGTTCAATAATCTGGTTTAAGTAGGAAGACATTAAGATGAAACAATGCTGGAATATATACCTAAAATGAGGAAACTGTAATATTATTATCTTTTTTTATGTTGGCTTTGTACATAACAAACTTTTTTATGTAAGTTTTTAGCATAAGGAGAATTACTAAGCCATACAAACTTTGTATGGCTTGTCCACAAGTGTTAAAAATTGTAAGTAGGTTGCTCAGGCATTGCTGTTTGTTCTTTCCTTTCCCATATTATCATAGCACCTTTTCTCCTTCCATTCTCTGTTGCAAAACACAAGAAACCAGTGGTTGTAATACAGCAAAGTTTGTTGTATGCTTTTGGTTTGGGTCCAATCAAGGTGACTTCTGTGTTTGCTTGTTGTCACCTGCAGCATGGGAAACAGGAGGAAAAGGAGGAAAAAGGACCTTGGACAGCTGTTGTGGGTCTTTGTATGAGCTGTAGATATTTTCAACCTCTTGGTCATTTCATCTTCTTCATTTGTTGGATTTTTGAAGGTGCCTGTTTTTTGAAAGTTGGTTGAAGTGAAGTTAACAATAACAATATCATGTTGGCAATCAGAACAAAATATTTTGCAAAAATTTGTTTTCATACTGAATTCAAACTGAAACAACCCCTGTAATATAGGTGAGGGACAGGAGATACCCAAAGCTTTGTTCTCATTCTGACAGTTTGCTGCTGGAAAATGAGTTAAAAAATATATGATGAAACAAAGAAAAAGATAAGGAAAAGAATAATGATGGCTGCTTTATGACTTGCTTTGGGAAAGAATGTAACTGGAACTGAGAAAAAAGGAGACTTTTGCTTCCACTTTGGTATGCTGAGTGAAAGTATATAACATAGCTTTGGAACTATCTTACTACACAAGAACTCTATTTCTGTAGTGGGGAATGCCACCAAGCAAGAGAAAAGGGGCAGTCATCAAATACTAAGTGGCTTGCTCTTTGGGAACTCTACATTTTATTGTGTCTTCCCTGGGAAGAGCAGCATCAGACATTGCCATTGCAACTGCTGAACTCAAGCCTCTTATGTGGAACTTTGAATGAAGAATGGAAGACAAAGGCTATTGACATGACAGAGTTCACCTGGGAAAAAGACTGAGCAAAGTGAAGAAGACCTTGAGTTCAACCACAACATCTATGCTGTTCGCTTTACCATCGAGCAAGTCCTGAAAAGAATCAAGCAATACAATATGTTACCTGTTGGAGTATGGACTTCCACACAAAATGTTTTTATATTATGTGTAAACTTTGTAACCTGGCTCTCCTTATTGGGAAGTGTTCAGGGCAGAGTAAAAGGTCCTTATTAACTATATTGCATATCATAGTGACTAGGAAGTCTGGTGGTGATGTTCATTGGCTACAAAGTTGGAACTCTGAAGAATGAAATGTTCAAAAAAGATGACTTTACTCAAGATCCACAGAACAGAGCCCAGGCTTTGAAGAACAAAAAGAGAAAGAAAAAGAGAAAGAGAGAATACTAGCCCAATGAAGAGACTGTATTGAGTGTCCTCATTTAAGTCTTTGTTGGTAAAAAGGATGTCCTCCATGATGTCTTCTATGGCAAACAAGGCACTAGCAAAGGCATCCCAAAAGGTGCTTCATACATCATAGCTGGTGTGCACCCAAAAGGCTTTCACCAGGTCACTAAGACATTGTTAACAGCAGCATGAAACAGCCCTTGTACATAAAAGATGCAAAATTGTTGTTGTTAAGGATAAGAAACAAGAGGAGATGGTTACAAAAGAGAGAAAGAGAACAGAAGGAATAAATATCCAATGATGCCTCACAAATGAAGATTATGTATCAACAAAAATTAGTAGTAGTAGTAATACGAAGTTTATTTGCTCTGAGAGCAACACCAATCTATACATAAAAAGTAAGCATTGTACATACATAGTGTACTCTTACTTCTCTTACTCCCTCATCCTCAATGCCTTCCCAATTGTTACTCAAATTCACAAGTGAAAGGTGTTGAATGAGATTTCAGACCAACTTTGTATCATCTAGCTTTCCCTTTCCTACTAGTGCATTTAACTGCTCTGGTGGTTCTCCAAACGGCTGCTTTAAGGCATGCCACTTCTACATGATGAGGCCACAGGAGCTTTCCACATGGCCACAGATTCTGTAATAATGGCTTTGTTGCAGTCTTCTTGTTTCTTTGTAAGGTGACAGTCTCCAGCACCTGTGTCATCACTTTTTCACCTTCTTCCTTTTAGTCTTTCATGTCACTTGGGGTCTGTTATACTATCACAGTCCCATGAAAAGTATTTGTTTCTGCAAACGACTCTACTTTTGAAGAGCTCCATGTTGAAATTTCTCTATAATGCTCCTATTACCTGCTTTTGCTATTTTCTAATTCCCTGATTTACATGATGTCATCATCCTTGATGCCATTTCTTTCCTTTCTCCTGATAGCTAAGACGCTATCTTATTTCTCCTTTCTCCTGCTCTTACATTTAAAGAGCTTCTTTATCATTTGTACTCTAGCAGACAGACAGACAATACATATCTTTCCTAAGAGAAGTAAGAGTACACTATGTATGTACAATGCTTACTTTTTATGTATAGATTGGTGTTGCTCTCATAGCAAATAAACTTTTTATTACTACTACTACTTTTCTTTCCTTCCACTTATTGTTTCCCTTCCACTGCACACCTCAACTCTTCTCACACTCCAAAAACACCTCAGCCCATTTCTTGCCAGTTGCAGTCTTCTATCTTTGGGGAGTAGCCCTTCAAAGTTTTTGCATCCTGAACTTACTTGTGGCCAGGTCAGTTGAGCTTGTATGATTGCTATGCATCTTTTCTGGAAACAGATTGATTTCACAAGAGTCTATCCACAAGTTAGTATCTGCAACAAGCTTGGGGAAGGAGCAATAACAACAAGCTGCATTCCACTGCTCCATTGTTCACTCCTTCACACAAAGGTGAAAGGCTTGGGTATTGTACTACATAGAACACAATACCCAAGCCTTTCACCTCAAGTTATAGAATCCCATGCCCCAGTTTGCTTGAAAAGAGCACAGTAGCCTATGTTAGAAAGATCTTTGTACTCGGACAATAAAGGCACTCTTTGCAAAAGTGATGCCCATCCAGAGACACAGGGTGGCTTGTTTACTTTTCTTATTTTGGAAAGAAAAGGATAGCTAGATGATACAAAGTTGGTCTGAAATCTCATTCAACACCTTTCACTTGTAAATTGAGTAACAATTGGGAAGGCATTGAGGATGAGGGAGTAAGAGAAGTAAGAGTACACTATGTATGTACAATGCTTACTTTCTATGTATAGATTGGTGTTGCTCTCAGAGCAAATAAACTTTTTATTACTACTACTACTTTTCTTATTTTCTTTTTTTTGTTGACGTTTTCCCTTTCCTTTCTTCTTGTTGACATCAGTGATGTGGACTAATTACCTGCTGCCACATCGCTAGGCTTCCTGTTATTTTGTTGCTTCCTTCTCTCATTCTTTTGGTTAGTTAATTTTTGTTTACACTACTACATCTTTCCTTCTTGACTCCCTTTATTCCCTTGTTATCCAACATGAGGAGTCTTGAAATATGTGTTAGTGATGTGATTTTTAAAAGACTACACAACAAAGCTCCTGTCAAGTGGAAAGAAAATGCAAAGTTGGAAATGAATATGAAGATTATAAGTAGCAAAGGTGGGAGTTCTTTATTCCCTTCTATATTGCTCTCTTCCTCTATGTTGAGGTCTTTTGGTTGATCCTTGCAGCGAGGCGGGTTTTGGCACAGAATATTGACGTTTTCCTACTGTAGGGAGCAGACAAACAACACACTGAAGGAGCCTGCAAAATATCAACAACTCAATCACCACGCACACACAACATAAGGCAAATTGGAAGTATAGAAGTTTTTCAATTCTTTTGTCAATTCTTAGAAATAATGTAAACTAAAGAAAAAAGGAATGAGGAAAAAGGAAAATGGTGGCAAGTTATGATACAAAGCCAGTCTGAAAGCTCATTCAATTCTTTTTACTCATAATAGTGTAAGGTGAGAAGAATGAAGGTGAGGGAGGTGACAGGACGAGTGTTGTTGAAAAGAAAGCCAAGAGGATGAGGGCCTTAACTCGAGTAGCCAAGATGGAGTATGCAGCTGAAGGAGAAAGAGGAACAAGAGCATGGCTATGGCATAACTTCTTGACAAATGGAAAATGTTTGGTTGGACAACAACGGAGCTTAGTGATTACCAACCCAAGGAAAGAATGTTTGATGAATGCTATTCGTTGTGGTAGACTGCCCATTCCAGCATTCATCAAACATGGCTTGGGAAAAAAGTGGAGAGCCATTCAGCAGGCTGAGGAGGATAGCAAGTGCCCTGCATGTGATGCTGAGGAAGAAACAGTGGAACACTTCCTATTAAGGTGTCCAAATCTTTGGGAAGATCGCTTTAGAATCTGGAGTGTGGACAATGGAAATAAAGAACAAGTCAGAAAGCTGATTATAGAAGACTGTACAACAAAGCTCCTGTCAAGTGGAAAGAAATGCAATAGAGCTCAAGAGATGGAACAATGTAAGCAAAGTTGTAGACGAGTCTGGAGATTATGGGCAGCAAGAGCAAGTTGGAAGTATGGAAGTTCTTCTGCATTTTATCAATCTTTGGAAGTAATGTAATGTGTTGCACAAAAGACACACCTTGGAGAATGAGCATTTCTCTCTCCATTATGAAGAAACCAATGGGGGAAGGTAGAGCACAACTGCAACTGGGTTTGAAGAACTTGGATTGGAGGTTACGACCAGCATCCAAGATGGCAATGACAGTGACAAGAACAAGATCAGTAACAAAAGCATATGATTGTGTTTGTAATAATGAAAATCAGCAGTTGGTTCAATGCAAATCATCAACAAAAACAGCTTAGTATTCAAGGGTGAAAGTGATATACTACTTTCCCTCTATATCCCTTTTTAATTGTTATGAAGTAATAGTAAAAAGAAGGATAATTTACTTTGAAAGCAAAAAAACTATACTTAAATAGTAAGCTTTGTTCATACATAGTGTACTTTTACTTCTCTTCTTCCTTATTCTAGATGATTTCCTAATTGTGCACTATTAGTAGTAGTAGTAATAAGAAGTTTATTTGCTCTGAGAGCAACACCAATCTATACATAGAAAGTAAGCATTGTACATACATAGTGTACTCTTACTTCTCTTACTCCCTCATCCTCAATGCCTTCCTAATTGTTATTCAAATTCACAAGTGAAAGGTGTTGAATGAGATTTCAGACTAACTTTGTATCATCTAGCTTTCCCTTTCCTTTCTTCTCTTTTCCTTGCTATTACATTACTTCCAAAGATGGATAAAATGCAGAAGAACTTCCATACTTCCAACTTGCTCTTGCTGCCCATAATCTCCAGACTCGTTTACAACTTTGCTTACATTGTTCCGCGACACATATTTAAATTTTCGTTGTGGCAGGTGTGATAGCCATGCATGAAAACATCCTCCTTTTCCACAATGCTGTCTATCTTCTCTATGACCTTTTGGATCTTTTGAATCCACACCAGATCTCCATTACCATCATCAGTACTCCTTCTTGCAACAATCCCACACTTTCTCCTTTCCATCATAAGCAGCTTCCTTGCCTCGAAATCACACTCTTTTTTCCACTGCAAAAGTGTTGAATGACGGCCAATTGCAGCAAGAAGCTTGCAAGAAGATAAAAGCAAGCACTGCTGTTTTCCTTTCCTTGTTGATGGAGAATATGTTGGTTAAATCCAACCTTTGGAATAAAAGAGTTGGTGATGAGACAAGAAGTGTATTCAAGAGAATAGAGGAAGGACAACGAGAGTGAATCTCTGACGTTGCTTCAAAGTACACCCAAAGAAAGGGAAAAGAGGAAAAAGGAAGGATGGGGAGATATAAAAGAAAGAAGAGCTGAGGGTCTGGGACGGATCCAACATGAGGAGTCTTGAGATAAGTGTTGGTGATTTTTGCCAATGTTGATGGGAAATAACCCTGCGGATCAAGAAAAGGATGACACATAAGCAACTCTGGGTTTATTCACAAGAAAAGGGGTGTGGACCAAAGTGTGTGCTTTGAATGTGTCAAAAAGAAAAGGGGAAAATAAAACGGGTGAGAAAATTTGGAGGTATCAGGGTGAGTGTTGACAAGTCATTTGGTTTTCCAACACCAACATCAGGCATCCTTGTTCAAGATCTTCAAGACTGATGAATCTTGGTCACATATGTAGGCCTGTAACTGAGGCAATAGCTTCTTTTCCTCAAGTCAATCTATTGTCCTTCAGAGTCCCTCTGCCTCCATTCCTTTGGATGTGCTTTCATAGTTCCCTTCTATCACTGTGACCTCTTTTCCACTCTGCAGTACCCTTGCTTTGTCCTTTGACAAAACAACCTGGTAAAGCACCTTGTTGTTGCTAGTGTCCATGATTGAATATGGTTCCATTCCATAAGATCTTCTCTGCTCAGCTCCAAGTTGTCCAACACATGTGTGTCAATCCTTGGGTATGTCTTTCATTTGAATAACTAATGTACCTCTAGAAAGCACCACTGATGCAACTATTTCCAGGTTGATACCTTTATACCAAGACCTGTTTGTTGCTTCTCTGGTGATTGAATAGATTTACAGACCACATTTGAGTAAGTTGTTTTGCTTGAACACACTGTACATTCTGTAATTATAATCACATATTCCCCCACTTGCTTTACTTTTATGGCTATATGGGTTTCACTATACTTCCCTTCTTTCTCCTTACACTGCTTTTGTACTGCCTCTATCCAACACTTGCTATCTACTATTAATCTGTTCCCATTCAACTTGATTTTTGATGTAGGCCTTGATAAGGAGGTTGGTAAAGAGGAAGGTGATGAAGAGGAGGTTGGCATCGGTGAAGAGGAGGTTGGTGAAGAGGGTGAGGGCAAGGGCGAGGGTGAGGGCAAGGGTGAGGGCAAGGGCGAGGGTGAGGGTGAGGGCAAGGGCGAGGGTGAGAGCAGTTTATACTTGCAGAAGAAGCTGCTTGGTGACGCCATTTTGATGTGACTTGTTGTGTTCACCTTATTTGAAGTTTATTTTGTGCTTCTTTTTAGTGCTGCTGTTCCTCTTGTTCCTTCTCCTTCCTTTCTCTTTTCTTTTTTGCTCACCACTCACGTTTGTATGCAGCTCGGTCTCTTCATGTTTGCTTTTTTATGTTGTTTGTGTTGTTTTTGTCACGAAAAAATGGGGATATTTGGAGGGTGGGACCATTAGCAGAGAAACTCATACAAAACCATGTTGCAGTCTACACCACCTTCCCTCTTGATCAACAAAAAAAAATCCTTGTGATCTGTAAAATGTCACAAAAGCAGGAAAACACACGTAGATCAAGCATTACTAAAACACTCAACTTTTTTTCAAGACATCATAACTGATCCTTATGATCTGAGCACACCTCCTTAAATGACTTCATTTTGATGGGTTCATTTTTTGTTATTTTATTGTGTCATAGCAACGTGAACATGAACCCAGGACAACCATGACATCATTATTAATACATCATGTTGACACAGGAGTTTTGTTCTGTCACATTGATATATATATATTATACAATATGTGCTACTATTCTATAGAAAAGTTGCTCATTGCACACTTTCATGCTTTTTTGGGCTGCTGCTGGTCTGGATGATATGGTGAAGCTACAATGGGCTTGTTGCTTGAATGGCAACTGTGGTGAGTACTGGGAATGTTTGGCTGAGGGAACGAGTGAAGGAAGGCAGGAAGCAGAGCAAGAGGAATGAAAGAGAATGTACTAGTGAAATAAACCATCATAACAGCCAGCTGCTCATACAAAAAAAAAGTATTGGCAGTAAAGTCGCCAAAATCCTCCAAAAACCGCCTATATTTAAATAGCAGAGGCGGAAATCGTCAGTATAATTCACAAAGGCACAACCTGTGGTAATGACCTGTCATCAACCTGTGCAATAAGCAACTTTTGTGCAAGACAATTATACATTTTTAATACATGTCTTGTGTTCCTGGTTCATGTTGATCCAATGAAGAAAGTGGCTTGACAAAACAGACTGCATTAAACATGTTATTTGCTGGCAATTAACTTTTTACTATAGGTTCAAGTTATCTTTTCAAATGGTTCTATTTTGTTCCTTGCTGTGTTTACTTACCTTCATGACAGCACTTTGCTGAAAAGGGCTGTGGTTGGTGATCTTGTAATTGGTAGGTAACTAGGAATGATTGTAGTGGATATAAAACAGTAAGCTAGGAAGTAGTTTGGCTGGAATGTTTGGCAAAATAGTTGAAGAATTATGGAAAAGAGTTGAAAAGGGTTTGATTAGCTTTGGTTGTTTATTAAAAGGTATGTTCTCAGTTCCTTTGACAAGTTTTTCAGATTTCTATGGGAAATAAGAAAGGAAAAATATGTTCAAATTTGGTGATTAAATTGTGGAGCTTATGTTAAGCAAACTAGTGGGAGAAAGAGAGGAAAAGGAGTGGGTGTTTTTTATGTTCAACATAGGGATGTTTGACTAAGGATGAGTTAATTTTTGTTATGGTTTTTTTATTTGATGATTATGTTGTTTTCAGTATTTATTTTTTGTTGTATAGTTTGGAATGTTTATGTATGAGGACTTAAGAAGTTATGTGTGGATTAATTGAGTGTACTAAGGTGGCTATCCTTTAGTTGATTTACTAAAGAGCAACTGCAGTCATAATATTTAATGTAGAAAAGTGAATCCATGATTTTGTTAAAGTGTTGAAGGAGAATAATCCTGCAGATCAAGAAAGGGACGACATGTAAGCAACTCTGGGTTTATTCACAAGAAAAGGGGTGTGGACAAAAGTATGTGCTTTGAATGTGTTGTGAGGAAAAGGGGAAAATAAAAAGGGCAAGAAAATTTGGAGGTATTGGGGAGAGTGTCAACAAGAAGTCATAAAACAACAAAGGGAATTGGTAATTTATATTATACTTTTTGTTTCCTTATTGAATAGAGCTAACCTATTTTCCTATTCATTGATCCTTCTTGCTGCTTTCTCATTTTTTATGTCCCAGTACCTCTGCATTTCTCTGTCACCTGTCCTTTCTCCATGATGTCACTTTCAACAAACGTAAAGGAAAATAAAAATCTAATTGTTGAATCTAACTTTAAAATATAAAAATGTTACAAAGATACCAACCAAAGCAGTACATTGTGGCAGATTTTGATCAAACAAGACTAGTAAAAACCTGGTTGACTTTCTTGTTAATGCTTATTTTTTATAGTTCTTAAGTTGCTTTGATGAAATTGAAAAGTAAGGTGAAGTGAATGTTTATGAAAATTAATATATGAAGCTTGCTTTGCCTCTACTCATTAGTTCTCAATTCAACTTTGCATGCATTGGCAGGTTTGATATTTATACTTTGCCTGGTATACAGTTTTTGCAAGGTCATCAATAGACAACATGACATTTTCTATGCATTCACACATCCATCCTGCCCAGTTTGCTTGTAAGTGTCCTCCTTAGCTGGTAACATTAGAGGACATGAGACCTTGATAGCTATCGCCTTTTGGAGGGAGTGAGGGATGGGTAGGACTTGAGGAGAAACAGGGTGAATGGTCATGTGGCATGGCAGCTAATCAATACTATATTGGCTCCAACTAGCTCTCTAGGTTCGTGCATAATATCCCTATCTCGCCTTGTATATTTATTTCTTCTTTTCCTTATCTCTTTCGATTCGGGTGAAAGAAGACCTGAACTTTGTTGCTCTTTAATGGTTGTGTTGCAGGCCGTCGTGGCCAGTCTCACAGCGGAACGCCAACTTGAGTCTTTTGTTTGCCTCCTCAAACAACTATTCACCCTAATAGGGAGGGAGAAGCCCACTTTCTGTCTTCTCGCAACCACCCACCGCCTGTAACAGATGATGATGAGCTGGAGCTCCAATCTCTCCGTCCATAGACCCGTCTTGCTCGCCACCGCCGCAAGAGGTGGTGGGCTGACCTGCAAGCTGATTGTGGGACAACGGCGGGCGCCACTTGCCCACCCCAGAGTGGGCTTCAACACGTTGTGTCAACTACAACCTCGGCGTTGTTTTGCCTCCACTACGCACGCCTCGGGCGGAGGTGTGGGAGGTGGAACCGCTGGCCAGACCACCACCAAACATGCGCGCGTTGGTTGCAACTTTCACTTCCGGGCAGCCGCCTACAACCTCCCTCACCCTGATAAGGCACAAAAAGGCGGAGAAGATGCTTACTACATCTCTGACACTGAGAAAAGTCTTGGCGTCGCTGATGGGGTATTTCGGCCCTTCTTTTTTTTAAAATGCGGCACAACCACTGATCCCAACCAACAGGTAGGAGGGTGGGCCACTCACAACATCGATCCTGCCCTATTCTCCAGAAAGCTCATGGAAGAAGCACACAAAGCAGCTGATATTAAAGTCAAACAAATGCTAATGGAGAGCAAAGCACGACTTCACCAGGAGGAAGCAAAGCAACACAAATCACCACTAGTCACAACCGACATCCTTGACATGGCTTTGCAGAAGACCAAGCACATTACAGGTGTTTTTTTTTTTTCAGTCCTATTCCTCCAAGCCACTTTTTTGTTTGTTTTTGTGTTATCGCCTGACCTCTGCTGCTGTTGGATGGTTGTCTCGTCAGGTTCAAGTACTGCCCTAGTTTTGCTGTTGGATGATTGTGTGCTGAACGCCTCCTATTTGGGCGATTCCTCCTTTATGGTCATTCGGGACAGCCAAATTATTCACCGTTCAGAAGAGCAGCAGCACTGTATCTCTTCCCATTCTTTTTTTTTGGACCCTGCCACAGCATTTAACACTTTGTTCTTGCTCTCTTATCATTCTCCCTCCTCTCTCGCTCTCTCTTTCTCTCTCTTTCTCTCTTTCTCGCTCTCTCTCCCTCTCTCTCTCTCTCTCTCTCCTTTTTCCCTCCTCTTGTAAAGACTTCAATTGCCCATACCAGCTTGGTTCCGATGGGGATTCCCCAAGAAAGGCCGTGGAGACGACACTGGAAATGCAAGAGGGCGACATTATCATTGTGGGTACAGATGGACTCTTCGACAACATGTTTGACAAGCAAATTTTAGATCTGGTGAACCAAGCAAAGCAAAAAGGCATGAGCGAAGAAGCTATAGCCCAACTGCTCGCAAAGAATGCCCAAGCTATTGCCAAGAAACCAAACGTGGAGGTGCCCTTCGGTGTAAATTGTTACAAAATGCGTGGCCTTCGCTATCTTGGGGGTAAGCTGGATGATGTTTGTGTCATAGTTGCCGCCATTCAACGTCCTAACAAAAATAAACTCTAAAAAATCCCGCTCTCTCTCATGTACTCTATCTACTCATCACAAAACAACCAGATAAAGACCAGATGGTGACATAAGAGAGAGTGCATACAAACGAGAGACAAGACATAACAAAGGAATCTTCGCTTATTTTAAGGAGCACATTCAGGGACTTGGAGATCAACGTAGCTGAGGCTAGGGTAGTAGACGAAAAAGGGGCAGTTGAATGCGGTCCGAGCGTTTGGAGGGCAGGCTGTCGTGGTGCATGACCCTTCAATGGTGTCAAGGAAACCAAATTCGTAGAGAGGACCATCAAACGTGATGGCCTCGACGTATCTAGGAGTTGGAGACTGGGCATCCGCCACGACTGCCATTATAATGAAATCAAGTTAGAAACGGTGTCAAATAAGGAAAACAGATAAGGAAGTTAAACAACTACAATGTATAATTGTTGGGAGGGGGTCAGCAAGAAGTGAGGTGAAAAGAAGAGCCACATGTGACCAAACCTCGATAATCAGCAGTATAGTGCTTAACGACTGCATTTCGCATGCGAACCACTGTGACAGGAAGCCGGGCAGTTTGTTGAGCATAAGATTGAACAAATAAAACAAGTTCGAAAGTCGGGGGCTCCAAGTTGTCTCCAACAACAGAGTTGGCAGCAGCTGAAAAAAGATTATTACAAGGATTGGAGATAATATGAGAGGCGGTTGAACGATAAATAACCAAGGAGAAACCCACCTTCAAACCACAGAGGACTGACTTCATCCGGGCGCCTGTACATGACAAGGGGGCCGACGGTTTTATGTGACACACCCGAGTTCGCTAAGGTGTACAGTCTTGAAAAGTCGAGATCGAAGGAGAATCCGGCAAGTGGAAGGGAGCCACCAACACCACTTCCTATTACCTGGGAGGTTCCTGAAGGATACAAATTCACGAATGTGAGAAAATTCGCACAAGGATTATTATTAACGGCTTTTGGCGGAGGCTGATTAGACGCCGTGGTGCAACATGACTATAAGACCGTCCTCCTACGAAGCGTCCACCACTCAAGGGTACCGTGTGTTGTTTGGAGAAAAGTGTGGAAAACGATATAATCATTTACCTGGTTCTGGGTCCAACAGGTCCACCCGAGGTGCAAGATTGCGAAGTTGTTGGGCGAGGTTATCGTCATTTCTATGCTGTGCTTCAAAATTGCGTAACTCATTCATCTGTTGTTTTTGTTGACGTATGACCTTCATGAAGTCGTGCTTTATACCCGCTTCTCGCTGAATCTCTCCAACATCCAAAGACCTTCTGGCCCCTCCCCCCGAATCGTCATTCTTAAACACATAAGCCCAAGCACTAAAACCTTGAGCAACCGTCGCCGTCACGCTACACAACACCAGTAATGCCAGGGCACCTAGCACAACTCGAGTGCGCTGCATCCTTAGGCGGTGCCTCTTTTCTCCGTCGTTCTTTGCTTCTGTTCAGCGTTGTTGGCCAAAACGCCAGCACCCTCAATTTAGACTAAAAAGGGAGGTGGTGATTGGGCTGAACACTCCGAAACTCCGATAGTCTGAGGGGGCAGTCGGAGAGCGATGCATGAATGCCCCAACCTAATAGTGAAGAGTTAGCAAGGGGGAGGGGGGGGAAAGCGGGGATGGCGCAGCGAAGAAGAAGGGGCGTTGGCATTTCCGGCTTGCAACGGTTGCACCAACACAAGGTCTCTCCTCCTCCTTGCGCCCTCCCTCTCTCCTCTCTCCTCTCTCCTCTCAGGCGTGTTTAACACGGAAGCGGCCAACAGGAAACGTTTAGCCTGGCGGGCTCCCAACTGGAAGAAGAGAGAGTAAAATGGGTATGGGTCTCCATTGCCTTTTGCATCATGTTCGCATTAGTTTGTTTGTTTTGGGTGCTTATGTACTAGAGTCTAAGTAGATGCAACAACAACTTGGCTTGTTCCGAGAGAACTTGGCCAAGTTTGCTGCTAAATACAAGAAAGAGATAAACAAAAACCCCGAGTTCCGCCAGCAGTTCCAAAGCATGTGTGCTTCCATTGGCGTTGACCCATTAGCTTGTAAGCGCTTTCTCCTATTCCACACTCCTTGTGTTAATCTACCTTTCTCCCTCTTTTCTCCCGTCAATGTTATGCGTTCTCCGTTGCGCACCTCTTCCCTCTCCTCTTCCTTCTCGTACGGAAGCAAACAAAGGATTCTGGGCGGAGTTGTTGGGGGTTGGGAATTTTTACTATGAGTTGGCAGTGCAAATAGTGGATGTGTGCTTGCGAACCCGACCAACCAACGGCGGTCTGATTGAACTTTCGGAGCTGCAGAAACACCTCGAAAAAATGAGAGTAGGACTTCACCAACAAACCATAACACGGTACGTGGTAATCCTTTCATTTGTAAATTTGAGTCCTCAAATATCTCCCTTCTTCCTTCTTTTGTTCCTCTCTCTCTCTCTCCTCTTTGTTGTTCTGGCAACAGGGATGATATCGAGCGTGCCATCAAAAAGCTGAATACATTAGGCAACGGCTTTAAAATTCTTCCTGTGGGATGCAAGTTGATTGTACAATCCGTCCCATGCGAGCTCAGTAGTGACCACAGTGCTGTTCTTAGTCTAGCCCAAGACACCTTTTATGTGACCCAGGGTCAACTTCGCAACGAACTCGGTTGGGTTCAACACCGGATAGACGCTGTATTGGTAAGCTAGCAGACTGCTTACTTTTATTCCCTGAACACCTGCAGGGTGGCCATGAACTAAACAACAAGAAAACAGAACCTAATGCTGCAGGAAGGCATGGCATGGGTTGATGAGCAGGCCTCCGAAACGCAGTACTGGTTCCCTGCGTTGATGACCCAGTTTTATTGAAGATCATAAGATCTAAAGAAAGCGAGAAAAATTTCGTCCGTCGACAATAAAGGGTTGTTGTACACCATTTCCTTTTGTGGAACATTGTTCCTATTGGAGAAAATTTTCCGTAACTCCGCACGAAATCCTACCGGCCCCTGTTCGCTGGTTTTTCTCAGAGGAAACCGTTCCCGCCTTTTGCGTTGCGGCACGGTACTAGTTATTTTCCTGGTACCTTTCTGTATTAATTCCTAGGCCCAGCTCTGTCTATTTTCTGGCTTTTTCCACTTTTTATTTCTTTTTTCTTTGTTTTTCCTCTTTCGCATAACACTTGAACAGCAACAGCAACAAAGAGCAAGCAAGATTCTTTATATTTTGCACTTTCTATACAACCAGCAGCA
This sequence comes from Balamuthia mandrillaris, assembly GCA_031835245.1. Classification (NCBI taxonomy): domain Eukaryota; phylum Discosea; order Longamoebia; family Balamuthiidae; genus Balamuthia; species Balamuthia mandrillaris. The sequence goes on along the minus strand of JAVKOQ010000169.1, from coordinate 6,667 downwards.
CCCAACACACCCCACCTTTTCGTTTTCGTTTTTCAAACGTTTTGGATTGTTGCTGCCCCTTGTAATTTGATATTCTTCCCCCCCATCCTACTACCACATCAACATGCAATCCACTGTTCTGTTTAGTTATCCCCCTTCTTCCTCACCCAGTCAGCATCTACATACGGAAGAGGATGAAACGAGGGGACAGGGAGGCATGTGTAGGGCCGCTTGGGAGGGAAACCTCAAGGTGCTACAAGGGCTGGTAGAGGAAGTAAGACGAGGCAAGAATGAGATGCTGGCAGGCTATGGGCCCCTCCACTTTGCCGCCTCCCTTAACAACGTGGACATAGTGAATTTTCTTTTGGAGAACGGGATGGACAAAAACTCTAGGGACGCGGAAGGCAACACCCCTTTGATGTGGGCGGTGGCTTCTAACGGTTCGGAGGAGCTTATGGAGGCGTTTGTGGACCACGGCGCAGATGTAAATATCCAAAACTACGCCGGTGAGACTGCTTTGTACAGAGCCTCCCAACTTGGAATGGTGGAGAAGGTAGAGTTTCTGCTGGAAAATGGAGCCAACGTCTTTGTGACTACCATGGACGGGGCCACCGCCCTCCATGCCGCCGCCGCTGTTGGTGACGAGGAGATCGTGGAGGTCTTGGCCAAACACGGCGCCCCCCTCAACGCCCGAGATCACGAAGGTGACACCGCGCTTCACTGGGCCGTGCGTGAGGAGCACCCGGATTGCGTTCGCCTCTTGGTGGCCCTTGGAGCCTCCCTTGCGTTACCCAACGAGGACGGCGAGACCCCCCTCGACCTGGCTTCCTCTTGCCAAGACCAAGCCATGGTCATGTGCATTGCCTCCCTCTTGCAAGCCGTTGCCGGTAACAAGTCCTGGGAGCTCTTCTATGCTGCCTCCTGTGATGATAACGTGCAGCAGCAGCCTGGCCACCTCCTTAGCGTAGAGATGTTAGGGAAAGAGCTGGCTCTGGCTAACCACAACTTGGGAAGCCTTTCCCTCCGCGAGAAGCACAGCAACCCACCTTTCCCTACCGCCACTGGACGAAGTGCTCTGCCCGTGGCCTTTTAAATGCAGAACCCCTTCTGTTTTTATTTGCCGATAGTGTGTGTGGATTTGTTGGGAAGCTTGCTCTCCCGTGCTCACGGTTGGATGGATTGGACCCTTCTTTGTAACCTTTGTTGTTTTCCTCTACTACGATTCTATTGTGTCATTACTTTCTCTCTTCCTTGCTTTTAGCAGCACTTGTGAATAATAAACCAAACGAAACTGTTGTAATGTAGCTTGTCTTCTTCCCCAAGGCTCTTCTTCATCTCTCTTCTCTCTTCTCTCTTCTCTTGCCCGTCTGCTGGTGGGGCAAACAAACCTAGCAACCGACCGACCGACCAACGCTGGGGGCATTTGCTGTGTGCGGATAGCCGTATCCGCGTTGCTATATATCCCTTTTGGCACCAGAAAAGAGAGAAGAAAGCGGAGGAGGAGGGGGAATAAGTTTTTTCATTCGCCGTGTGTAAAGAGGAGAAGAAGAGGAAGAAAGACACGCCAAGCAAAGGTAAGCTATTTGTGCGGCAGCCTGTTGTTTTTGATGTTTGTTGGGCGAGCAGCAGCTCGTCGTTGACACCCACTCACCGTAACGCCCTGCCCCAATATATTTTGCAGGTTGCAAACAGATGGCTACCAAGAGGGAACTGGGAGAGCAACTCTTAGCGGCGGCTGAGAACGGAGACTTTGCTGGAGTGGAGGAGGCGTTGGAGGCCGGAGCGCCGCCCAACTACGCCGACCCCATAGAGGGTTACACGGTGCTGCACCACCTTGCCAGCGACGACGGCACGTTGGAGTGCTTCAAGCTGTGCGTGGCCAAAGGTGCAGACGTTCACATAAAGTCATTGGCAGGGAGGCTGCCCCTCCACCTGGCCGTTAGGGACGGCAACTGGGAGGTCCTCCAGTACCTCGTCAAAGAGAAAGGGGTGGACCCCAAGGCCCTCACAGACGCCGACGAGAGTATTTGCCACAAGGCGGCCACCCTGGGCAATCCTGCCTTCCTTCAGTTTGCCATAGACCAAGGCGTTCCCTTTGATGAGGCCAACGAGCAAGGCTCCACCCCACTCGCCATTGCCAGCCAGACCGGCTGGCTGGAGGGCATGCAGCTGCTCCTGACCAAAGGCGCAGCTGTGCAAGGCAAGGCCCCCGACGGCCAAACCCCTCTCCACACAGCCGCCTTTTGGGGCCAAACCGACGCTCTCAACCTGCTGCTCAAGTATGGCGCCCAGGTCAACGCCCTCAACGAGCGAGGAAACACCCCCCTGCACGAGGCCGCCAAGAAGAACAAGCTCGGTACGGTGAAGGCCCTCATGGCCGCTGGTGCCGACCCCTCCATACACAACAAGGAAGGACAGACAGCAGCAGACCTTGCCTCCAAAAGCTTGATCAAAAAACAAATCGTCAAGGACAACTAGAGACAGATGATGATATAGCCAGCACCCGACTCTTTACTCCCCCTTTCTCCCTTCCTCTTCCTCCCTCCAACTGCCGAACTAGGTGGAGGCCTCCTTCAGTCATCCGTCCCAACTGCAAACCTACCTCATGCCTCCCTCTGTTTGAGAATGCCCTCTATTTCTCCACCTTACCTGGCCCGTACATCTACCCATCTGCCCAGCTACCCATCATCGTCATCGTTGTCAGCTCTCCTCCTTCCTCCTGCTCCTCCTCCACCTTCTGAATGAGGAAAAGGCAGGCCATGCGCCACCACCCTCTCCCAAATGGATAGTGATGGTGGAGTGGTGGTGGTGGTGGCGGTAAAGACTAAGGCGGCGCATTTATCTCCCCTCTTTTTGTGCTGAAGCGTTTGTATGAATAAAGTACACTTTGTTTTTCCAGCGGGGCGCCAAGATCAAGTCGATCAATGAGACAGCGAAAAAAATAACCAACCTCCGGCATTGTAACAACGGGCTGGGCTGGGCTGGGCTGGCTGGAGCCGCAGTGCGCCTTTTTTTTTTGTTTCAGGATGAGGGGTCACTTTCTAGCAGAGGAGGGGAATTTCACGCTGTGTCGCTGTGTAGCAGGAACGACAACGCTAGCAAGCAAGCAAGCTAAAGGCAAGCAAGCTAAAGGCAAGCAAGCAGAATGAGGCTGGGCTCCCGTGGCAACGCCATTGCCGGTCTGGCGCTTAAGAGACCTCTTGCTCCTAGGATTGCAGCGACTTCTTTTCTGCGCGCTCCTCGTTTGGGCCTGGCTGCTACTCTACCCTCGTGGTCAAGCAGAAACTACGCCAGTGCTTCCACTGGCCCTCGACCTGCCACTCACGAAAACAGCAACCAATCTACAGTTCACTTCGCTCCGCTGCCCTCTCCTCCCTCAGAGAAAGACGAGTTGGTGACTAGAGAAGACTTCTTCGAGCGCATCATTTACGAGTCCCTTCCTGTTGCTCTTTTGTGTTTCACCCAGTAAGCACCTTGGTCTCAAAGTCAGACAGGGGAGTGAGGGAGGGAGAGAGGGAGAGGGAGGGAGAGAGAGATGTACAAGAGGAGAGCATCTGAGAGAGAGAGAGAGCGAGAGAGAGCGAGAGAGGAGACAGAGAGCTCTTACTACCAACTCCGGCTAATGGTAAAATAACAGGGAGGATGAAGCGACGCGTGCTGCAGCTGAACTGATAAGAAGGGAGTGTGCGCGAACTGACGGGAGGGTACTCTTTTGCCGGTTGAAGGCCTCTAGTTATCCTGAGCTTGCTCAACGCCTGGAGGTGGCTGGTTCATCTTTTCCTACATTGCTTGTCCTGAAAGAAGGCGTTGAGTCCGAGCGTCTAACTCCCGATCAACTGACGCGCCAACGGATCAATCACTGCATTGAGAGCGAGGCATGGCTTGTGGGCAACCCTTGAACACACGCCACCAACTTTTGGAAAGCTTCACTTTTCTCTAGTTGTTGGAATAAACACTAAATAAGAAATGTAAACACTAACCTGCTGTCCGCCTATTTACTATCCATTCACTTCTACCAACGTCCACAGCTGCTGCTAGGAAGGGATGCAGACAACTAAAAAAACCACAAACATTTGCGCTGAGAAAGAAGGTTAATTTGTAAAGACCTTAAGAAGTCTATTTATTCAAACCAGAATCACAACCAAGGTTCTCTATGATGCTTTTGAATAAGGGAGCTGAGCTGCTGTGCTAGGTCAGCAAAGGGATTGGAAGCTAAGGGAGACGTTATTGCGGTTACGAGTAAGTTTCTCTTCTTTTCTTTCTTCTTCTTTGTCTCGTCGCCTTCTTCAAGCTGGAGCTGATCCACGCCGAGCTCGTTAACTCCATCGTCCTCGTGTTGCTCCTGTTGGAAGCACAATTCCTCTAATGTGAATGGAATGCGATATCTATCCACAATTAATAGCAAACGTTAGATGCAGGATAAGTGGTTCGCTTGTGGTTAACACCGGCCAAAGAACAGAGAATGTACCTCCAATAGTGATGACGAACTGCTGGCTCGTTTATACGCTCTTCTTGTGGGCTGTGCTTTCTCAACTCTTGCTTCAAAGCAAACAAATCCTAACAACACAGTATTAGAGCATGCCACAAACAAACGTCCAGAAAGAAGATGCTTACTTGAACGGCAAAAATGGCCCACATGCTCGGAGACGCTAGATGTTGGTCCAGTATCTTGTGAATAATAGCGGGCTCACATTCTTTAGGAGCAGTGCCCTGCATGCCAAGAATATCGTTGTAGTATCGCTGGGTGGCTTCTGGATCTTCCTCCCACCACCCCCTTTTATGAGTAGCAACCTCAATGAGCAACTCAAAAGAAGGAGAGAGGGAGAAGCGAGAAAGTACCTAAGGGTTGAGGTATCATGAGTGGATGGCGTACAAACACTCAGATATTCGTAGCTTTCACAACGAGCAAATTCCACCCCGACGTCTTTAGGCATGCGCTGTACCCGCAACGCAAGAATAGCAAGTTCTTCTAGCACCCTTGGGACACAATTAGCCAACATTCCAAGGTCTTCAGCACAAATCAACATGTCTGAGGCAGAGCGCATAACAGAAAGTTTTTCTGAGCAGTGTTTAGTTAGTGTTCTCTGGTAAAACAGTAAGAGGCCCTAATAAGCAATAGTATCACTTACTCAATGCACCCTTTCTCCACTCGTTGCCCTGACGACGATAGAAATAGTCATAGTAGAGGTCCCGTAATGCATTCTGGATACTTTCATTGTGCAACTCTGCGAAGGAGGATGTGGTCATCATATCCACTCGCGGGTAGAATTTTCTTTCTGGGTCCTCTTCATCCCTTCATTCGTTTGGCCAAACGAAGTGAGAGGTGAGTTATCCATTGAGCAAAGAAAAAAACCAAATTAAAGAAGAAGGAGGAGAAGCAGAAGAAGAAGAAAAAAAGGAAGAACATTTTATACCTCAAAAGTATTACATTGCCAAGAAGATCCCACAACTTCTTCAAAGTTTCCGCTTTCTGTTTTTCAGGAAGACTGTGGTCCTCGTCAAAGGCTTCCTTTTCAAAAGAGTAAGCAGATAATTAAAGACCCAGCCAAACGTGGGCTGAGGGGACATTTACCTGAAGGGCTTTTTCAGTTAGATACTCTGGTTTGAATTGAATCCGTTGAGTACTTTCATTCACATTAAAGAAGCGAGCTTTGATATTCTGCCATTCCTTTCCAAAGCTCGTTTGCAACAATTCATCAGTAACGTAGGGATCTATGCAAAACACAAAGGCAAAGGGTCAGCTCTTCATCATAATGTTTCAGCAGTAGTGATGCAGTTTACCTGTAAGACGGCGGAAATCCCAAACGCCTTTTCCTTCCAACTCCCAATTCCAAATGGGAATGCTAGGATTCAGTCTGCCCAATAGGCCGTTAATGCAATGACCAGGGATCTCCCAAATGCGGAAGAAGCCCAAAACATGGTCGATTCGGTAGCTGGAATGGTTATGTCAATAACAACGAAAAAACGAAAAAAATAAAATAGATAATGCTCAGAGATACGTACGCATGGAAATACTTGGAAAGCACTTGCAGGCGCTGCCGCCACCAACTGTAATTATCTTTGGCCATTTCTTCCCAGTTGTAAGTGGGAAAGCCCCAGTTTTGACCATACTTAGCTAAACACCATTGGATTCAGGATAATAATTTTTGGTTAGCAAGATTGGAGCTCGGACAACAACAAAGGTTACACACCAAAATAGTCAGGTGGTGCTCCAGTCTGCTTATCAAGGTTGAACAGGTGAGGATGTAGCCACGCATCCACGCTGAGAGGATCCACACCAATAGGCAAGTCTCCTTTTATTACCACCCCTTTCTCCGCTGCATATCTTGATGCATCGGAAAGCTGTCGGGAAAGATGATATTGCACAAAGTAGTGGTAAGCAATATTGTCCTCATAGATATCACTTGTGGGACTGGTAAGAGTAGCGATGTCTTCCTGTAAAGTTGTACCTCTACGTTAATCCCTGCCAACGTTGCAAAGGAGAAATGAACTATACCTCTGTGATGGTGGTGTATTTTGGCCACTTGTGAAAGTCAGCTGTAGAGTTGAGTTCCTTCAGATAGGAGAAGAGAGCGTAGGCTGGGAGCCATGGCCCGTGCTCTTTTACGAATGCTTTAAGTTCGGAGCTCTGCAGCCACGCTTGTTTGTAATGGCTGTATATCCTTTTAAGATATTTGTTTTTAATGGC